>JAZHYW010003456.1:0-27634 GCA_037355805.1 Ixodes ricinus
CCCCACCCTTGGTTAGTGTGATTCTGAACCAACAGATGGCGGTGGGATCGCCTTCCAGGCCTGTACATCAATGCGAGAAATCGTGCGTGGTGGCGCTTCGATACAGTGGGGTATTTTTCTATACCCTGAATTTGGCATCCCTGGTCACTTGCTTGTTTTTCTCTGCACGAGCTTTCTTTGGAACGCGCACGGCTGCGCCAGTTCTCGTGCAAGGGGGCCAGTTGCCTACGCTCCGAGCTCACGTCTCCAGCAAATGTGGGCAGAACAAAAGGCGAAAATCGTCCTGAGCCAAACGGCAAGGCACATGCACAACAAAACCACCGACGCGTTGAAAAATATAAAATTGCCTGTGCGCCGTTATCGGAGATTTCAGAGGCCAATTACACATATTTCAATGTGATTGGATTCATATTGTCACGAATGAAGGTGACGAAAGGATGAACAGTGAACTGAAAAATAAAGGTTTAATCGGCGAACTTGTGCCAAACAGAATAAGTAAAGAGAAAGAGCGTCGAGGCAGCAGAAAAGCAAGCGGCGATTCGGCAGCGTAACAGAGAGCGAGAGCGAGACTGACTCGACAAGGTCGCGGGCAGCTGGTTATCTACAGTGCATCACTATCTCGAAAGTTCGGCAAAGAAGGTTCGAGCATCGCGTGCTCGGGGCGAGGATGAACTGGCACTTCCGAGAACAAGAAAGCAGGGCAAAAGACGTCTGGTGCAAGAATGAACCCGAATCTTCTAGAAGTCCGTGACCGATTGTTGCTTTCTCGGCTCTGCGGGTGGCAATACGACGGGCCGACGACCCTTTGGCGTGCATGTGTTTGACTCTTTGTAGATTTCCAGGAAAACGTGATGACGTGATAGACTTGGGTTTCCGAAATTCTAGCTTGAGGAATTAACTACCTAAAAAATCAAAACAAATGAACTATTTTTTGGGCGGTCAGGTGTCTCATTTAGGTAGCTGGGTGTTTATTTTGACCAAAACCACGAGACTGAAAAACACAAAAGAATGACACTCAGGTTTAGATGTTGAGTTTGGTAAACCCAAAGTAGGACTGGTACGGGATATAAAAAGAATAAAAAAATGCCGAGGTTAACAATTAACTCACAACAATAAATGATAAGAATTAATTTT
Source organism: Ixodes ricinus (assembly GCA_037355805.1). Lineage (NCBI taxonomy): Eukaryota > Metazoa > Arthropoda > Arachnida > Ixodida > Ixodidae > Ixodes > Ixodes ricinus. The sequence continues at coordinate 1,135 of JAZHYW010003456.1, forward strand.
AATACGAATCCAGTGAAAAATGCAACGAATGGCCAGGCAAAGATTCTGGGTCTGTGGATAGCTTTTGCACATAGTTTAAACAATGTACAGAATGTCACAAAAAAATTACGGCTTTTTTTTTATTGCAAGAATAAACATAGGCATCGCCGAACGCTCATCCTCCGCCCAAAGGTAGCGCTATAGGTCACAACCAGATGTTAAAGTTTCAGCCCGATCCGATACCTTATTCGAAATTTATAAGTGATTTTCTGAAAAGTTCAATGGGAAAATGGCGGCCGACGGAGTTTTCGAATACATGGGGCTCTATGGCACCAGAAACCGAAAACGGGCAAAAATGGGCTCCATTTTCCCATTGAAATTTTCAGGAAACCACTTATAACTTTTGAATAAGGTGTCCGTTCGGGATGAAACATTGGCATCTGGTTGTGACCTAGCAATACCTTTGGGCGGAGAATGAGAGTTAGGCGATGCGTAGTTTATTTTTGCAATAAAAAAGAACCCTGTAAAATTTTTTGGTGCCATCCTGTACCAGTTTTAATTTAGTGATTTATGCGCGCAAGTAGTGGTGTGCATAAATGAAAAAGATGCAAACGGGTAGAGTTTGACGTTGTATAAAATATAGTGTAAGCACGCACATGGTACGCTGATTAAGAATGAAACAGCCCTACATTTTACACTAGCGTTGAGCGTATCGAAAGTTAAGGGTGCCTCAAAAGGTGAAGCTTGTACACATATATACTGCTCAGGCCGTTATGCTTGAATACTCATAGTACTCTATTACCCTCAGAGTTGGTGTAAGTTATCTCCTGATTGCTTACAACAGAAAGAAGGAAACATTCTAACTCTGGGTTGATAGAAAAACTCCACCTGTCAATCATCTCGGCGCCGATTATGAGTATTCACTGCCTACCAACGGTCGCGTGCTTAGAATGAGATTTTCCCACGTGATTTCATACAATCGAAATTGTTCTTGACAAACAACAATGTTTACTCAGGCAAGCGGTCACATGTGAAACTTAGAATATTTTATATTGATTGTGGCACACGTGGCAAGTTGCATAGGTTTTTTTTACAATCCGCGAAATAGAATTATCCTGGGTTACCTTGGTCTCGAATGCATGTAGCACACAAAAGAGCACGAAATGAATCGCAGTGGGAGACGAATACAATAATGATAAACAAGTGTGTAATCACACGAAAACTGAGGGCATTGCACATATACAGAAGGTAAGCTTTGTTTCACTAAATACATTACCAGTAAAGTATTTGGTTTTATCGTGCGAGCGAAGCGGAACATACAAGTGCGAGCATAATGCCCTGAACTACACTTCCAGTGGACAAGGGCACCATCCAAAGCATCGAGCTCGCTTTTATAGCTTTTGGTGCGCTCAAACCTTTGAAAACACAATTCTAATCAATTCTAGTATTTCAATTATTTTTATTAAGTGCGCTTTTGTCTTTTGCGTTCACGTGCCATTTTCTTAGTTATATAAGATTTTTCCAGAAGTCCGACATCTATAGTCTGTTTCATCACAAGTAAAAGCCGCATAATCAAAGATGTAAAAAAAAGAACGCGAACACGCGAACACACACTAAAAATTCAATGTAACGGCCCATTGACCCCGTAAGTGATGACGTCACAACATGGCGTCTGGGTCCAAACAAACGGTTGCTAGGGACGTTGCTATGGACTAATTCATGGAGACTCCACATGAGGCTAGGTTTTTGCTTACAAGTAACTAAACAATTTTTTGTAAGCAACCTAACTTCTTGATATCTAATTATGAAGATGTTCTTGTCGTCTCAGTGTCGTATCGCAACGATGAAAGCCATTTCTGAAGTCTTACACTCCGCTTTGCTTTGGTAGCAGACGACACGATAGATTTGCTGGCCTCGGTAAACGTTACGCTTACGAGGGGTGAAAATGGAGTAAAATCAAACCACGTCATGCAGATCAGTTACGACGACGACCTGAAGTGCATTCATTACCGGCGTAGTGCAGGCCAGCATGAGAAACAAATCGTACGCCGTGAGGTAAGTCGTTTGTTATTATTATTATTATTGTGGTTGTCAGGTTATTAAAGAATTGCATGTCTATCGCGATTTCGCAGTATTTTGCTTTTTTTCCCCCTTTGTATACATGAAATTCCGTGGATGTGCTCTTTTGGTGACGATCTTCATCAAACCCGCGATGCGAGTACAATCTGTAATAAACTCACCTTATGTTTTTTATCCAGTTCTTTCGCGCTTTGGGGTCTTGCGGAAATCTGAAGAAACTGCAAGAATCTTCCTTGATGCGATGGTTACAACAAGGTATACGAAGCACCCTCGCATAGCGCGAGTCCGCAAACAAAATTTGGGATCTCAGCCGTTCGCCTGAAGTGCTTTTCTCACGGGTGCAATGCGATCTTTTAGCAGACGATCATCTCGATCGACGCCCGGACTTTCGATAAACCATATTTTGCATCGCACCCCACTATGAAATCTTACAAGTGTTTGAAACTCATATTTCAAACCAATGCGATGTCAGAATATCGTCTTTATTCACACGATGCAAACGACGGCCCCACTTGGCCGGCCGGAGTGCGGCAGACGGCAGACGTCTTGCATTCGTCGTCTGCTGCAGGCATCTTGAGGACCGGAAGTTGCAGTCGTAAATATTTCAGAAACGAGCGATTACCGGCATACTTCTGTCGAAACATATATGATATTCAAGCTTTCTATATTTGTGATTTTTAGAAGTTTAAATCCTGCTCCTGATTTTTGAACGGTCGGGTTTTCGTAGCGAAACCGAGCCACATGTATTTGTCCATAACAACGACCCTAGTAACGGTTTGTTTGGACCCATGACGTCACACTTACGGAGTCAATTCAAAATTAGTTGTCAGTTTTTCAGAGAGCAGCAGTTTCGTAGGGCGACATTGTCACCCGTTGAAGATTATAATAAGTGCAGTACAACTGTTAGCTCGGGATTTTTAACGTGCATTACGCAGTATATGTGACACACGATCGCACGATGGCAGGATGCAGATGGGCGACTGAACCCAGGGTCCCTGCCAGTGGCGTCACTAGGGTCCGCGGCACCCGGGGCGGTGGGCCGCGGCTACACCCCCCCCCCCCAGGCTCGTTGCCAGCCTCCCCCCCCCACTCGTCGCAACACGATACCCCCCTCCCCCGCTGGCCGCACCCCTTCCCCCCCCTTCTTGCGGCCCGCCGCTACACCCCCCGCAGCGCTGCACCCGGGGCGGTCCGCCCCCCCCCCCGCACCCCCTTTGTGACGCCACTGGTCCCTGTACGAAGCCTCCGCGTCTCCGCCACGGAGGAGAACGGCGGCGCGAGGCGTCAAAAAGGGATGACGTATGTCGCACGTGATGCGCGCTCCGCGGAGGAAAAGGGCGGATTTCTCCTTCGTGTGGATACCCCATGTCTCACGTGATGCGCGCTCCGCGGAGGAAAGGGGCGGATTTCTCCTTCGTGTGGATACCCCATTAATGGGGTATCCACACGAAGGAGAAATCCGCCCTTTCCTCGCGGAGGTATCCACACGAAGGAGAAATCCGCCCCTTTCTCCGCGCGGAGCGCGCATCACGTGAGACATACGTCATCCCTTTTTGACGCCTCGCGGCGCGTTCTCCTCCCGTGGCGGAGGCGCGGAGGCTTCGTTCCATCAGCACGAAAGCTCTGCAGGTGCACGCGGCGGAGCCGGGGACGGAGTTTCCCGGGTTGTTGACGTCACGACACCCGTCCGCGGAGTTCTCCTTCGTGTGGATACCCCATAATGGGGTATCCACACGAAGGAGAAATCCGCCCTCCCTCCGCGGACGCGCATCACGTGCGACATACGTCATCCCTTTCTGACGCCTCGCGGCGCCGTTCTCCTCCGTGGCACGTGGCGGAGGCTTCGTTCCATCAGCACGAAAGCTCTGCGAGGTGCCATCGCCGGAGCCGAGGACCGGAGTTTCCCGGCCAGTTGACGCGCGACGCCTCCGATCACGCGGAGTTCCTCCTTCGTGTGGATACCAGGGGTATCCACCGAAGGAGAAGCTCCGCGGACGGATGTCGTGACGTCCCACCCGCAGAACTCCGTCCTCGGCTCCGCCGCGTGACACGCGTATCCACACGAAGGAGAACTCCGCGGACGGATGTCGTGACGTCAACAACCCGGGAAACTCCGTCCCGGCTCCGCCGCGTGCACCTGCAGAGCTTTCGTGCTGATGGAACGAAGCCTCCGCGCCTCCGCCACGGAGGAGAACGGCGCCGCGAGGCATCAAAAAGGGATGACGTATGTCTCACGTGATGCGCGCTCCGCGGAGGAAAGGGCGGATTTCTCCTTCGTGTGGATACCCCATAAAGGCGTTTTTTACAAGTACCGCCAACCATTGTTGTGGAAACGCGCAAGACACGTGCCACGAGCGGGTGCTCCGCCGCCATTCGCTTTCAAGGGCCAGTCATTTTAGTGCTGGGCCGCCATTTGCCTCCAAGGGCCGCTCGAGAGACGGGCCTCGTGCACTGGCACATTTGAGGTTACTTGAAAGACCGACGCAAACACATCGAGGGGATTTAGTCCCTACAGGTTCTGCAGCGTGAGCTCCGTGCTTTGAACGGAGCTCGCGCTCCAGCCTTTCTCCACGTGCTCTGATCTGCGGTGCCACCACACACTCGGCCAACGATCCCCCACCGCACTTGGTTTAGCCTGTGAGCTAAATGAGCTACGCTTAGAGTATCGGCACTTTTCCCCCGATATTGTTGTGGGCGCCGCCATCTTGGTGGTTAGTAACAAATCAAATGCAACTGCCGATCGTCATGATTCAAAAGTGCGGTGTCAGGAAGCTCACGTAATATTGCTTTGCTTTGTCGCGAACTGTTTAAACATTTGTGGAGGACGGAAAAGCGTTTCCTGCGATTTCAGATAAAGCTTCAGATAACTGACAACCATCATTTTAAACACCAAGATGTGTATGAAGCGTAGCTTATTTAGTGCCTCTAGTTTAGCCCGACCGCATAGGCACAGAAAGAGAACGAACAGCTTAACCTCGCGCTCTTGGCGCTGCTTCAGAGGCTCCATCAGCCCGTAGCGTTGGCTGCGCTCAGAACTAAGGTGAAACAAAGCAAATATTCAGATCTTAGGGTTTCACAAGTCAAACCAACAAAAATCACTTAACACGCCCAAATAAAAAACAAAAAAATTGCGGGTTTATTTTGACTAACTGGAGATCATTTGACGTGCAACCGAAATCTCAGATTGGCCTCCGGCCGATATTTAAACCCGACAAATATGGATTCATGAGCCAGCGCGTTGGCTCAGAGACACTGAGACGATTTAATGTTTTGTGTTTTGTTTTAATATCATTGCCACTTAAGAGCCACCGAGGTGGTTTTTGAAACAAAATATAGTCAAACCATTCCGACAAGCATAGTTTGATTGCGAAAATGATTTTTGCAAGTGATAAAAACACTAAAATGTTTTCGCATACGTGGCGGAATCTGAAATGGCAGAATGCATTTCATGGCGCCCATTTCATTTGGATCGCGTCGGGCATGTGTACCGAGGCACAGTAGAACGCGCGCAAAAGTAGCTGTGGTGCACCCGCAGCCTCGCGCTTGTTGTTCTGACATCTCTGGCTCGCTCACTGCGGGCATCCAGGGCCGGTTTGCTCACCTTGCGGCCGCGGCTGCGGCTGCGGCCAAGAGGGATTTTTATGTCACGTGACCATCTTCATGGGGACAACGAAGTACCTAGCGTCCCGGCCTAATGGCGGAGAAATCCGTATCGCTTCAAGCACAAAAGCCTAATTTCGCTCGCAGAAACTGTCTGCAGGGACTTTCAACTGGAGTCCAATTGACCGCCCCTTTATACTGGAGAAGCGGCAGGTAAAGTTACGGCCAGGGAGGGTAAATATGAGGCAAAATAAAGAAAAAACCACGCGAGATAAAAGCGGTGGCAGTATATTTATATACCTTCGCCAGCGCCGGCGGCTCGCGCCTCCTCTTGTGGTCGAGAGGTTAGAGTGCCGGCACTTGGCGTCGCGGCGTGAAAGTCCCGGGTTCAAATCGCGCCAGAAACTCTCTTTTTTTTTCTGCTTGTATTTGACTGTATTCTCACTAAGAATGTACACAAGGCCGTATGAGCTTTATAAAATTATTGGGCGGGTAGTTCTGACTCACCAGTTCGTTGTTCATGACCTCGGAAGAGCGCATACATGTCTCTGGCTTTCTTTACCAACTTCCGCCATGCCTCCTGCGGCTGCCGTGCACTCCGCGGAAAGCTTATGTCGTTGACAATATCTTCCCATGCCTGTCTCTTCGTTCGCCAGGTAACTGTGCTGCTGAATTTCTCTAGAATTTGTTGTTTTCGTTCTCCAATTGCTCTAATTAATTCCATTTGTTGATCCAAAGTCATTTTAGGTGTTTGCGTTCGAGAGATGGTTTGCGATGTCGACGCCTGACTCATTTTTGCATTCGGTTGTGATCGTCTGCTATCCATACTAAAATTCAACACGTAATGTGTTAATATTACAAAACGATTGCCACAGCGAGATGTAAAGAGTAAAAATATAACTTTTATCACATTCCATGCAAGTAAAAGTATAATATCTTTTATTTCGGTTTTACGACTTTCTCAGACGTTTGACTTGTTGCCTTGCCTGTAGGATTTCGCTCAATCAATGCATCCACGGCTGCTATTTTTTTTGTGTGTGTTTATTTCGTAGAATCTTTTTTTTTTAGTTGACACGACTGCAGTGTGTATTAGTACTAAATAGGCGCCTCCTGTTATTGAAAAGAGTCGTAGCAAGAGCGTTGTATATTTAAAAACACATAAAATAGTAGTTGCTGGGAAAGGATGCTTGTTTCGGCCCCGTTTGTGTGAAAGTCATAACGATGCTGTAATCTTGGTGTCCTTTTAATGAACATTATGAAACGTTCGTATTTGCGCGTTAACTTGGCTTGATCTTGGTTTCCTTTTAATGAACATTATGAAACGATTGTAGAAGCGCGTTAACTTGGCTTACCGTAACCTTTTTTTTCCCCGGTTTGTCAGCCGAACAAGTGGGGCAAACAGTAAAAATCGTGTAAGGCGCAGTAGTCCTAGTGGATGATTAGTAAAAAACGATCACACTTAAAAAACAAAACACACTCGCAGAATAAAAAAAAAAGTTTCCGCCGAGATTTGAACCCGGAACTTTCACGCCGCGACGGCAAGTCCCGGCGCTGAAACCGCTCGACTGCTGCAGACGCTGTTCGGACCGGCACTGGCACAGATATATAAATACAGAACCACAGCTTTCGTTTTGCGTGAGTTTTTCTTTATTTTGGCTTATATTTACCTTCCCTGGCCGTAACTTTACCTGCCGCTCCTAAAGTATGATGGGGCGGTTAATTGGACTTCCGTTGAAAGCCTCTGCAGTCAGTTTCTGCGAGCGAAATTAGACTTTTGTACTCGAAGCGGCACGGACTTCTCTGCCATTAGGGCAGGGACGCTAGGTACTTCCTTGTCCCCATGGAGCTGGTCACGTGACATAAAAATCCCTCTTGGCCGCAGCCGCAGCCGCGGCCGCAAGGTGAGCAAACCGGCCCAGGCATCTGACACCCTGACATCTGGCGCTTTTTCTGTCTTTCACGTGGCGTTCCAAGCGGCACACGACGGAAAATGCACATCAAGCTGTTCTTGAACACGTGTCGCCATCTGTATTTTATATTAAGAAACTACAACTCGCCGTAACTGAATGGGAAAAGTTTGAGGTCTTATAACATTCTTAACGTGTAATATATCAATATGGAAGTTCTGGAAAATGTAATATCGAAGGATGCTTCATAATTTAATGTCTCGTTATTTTGATTAGTTGACGTGATTCCGTTTTTATAGCGCCATAAAATAATACCATTTTAAACTTTATTTTTTATTTTAAAATATACATTATGTGTACAGTTTGTTGCTTATTTTTTAATTTATTACATCCAACCGAACGCTCACGTAAAATATCGTGGACGATGGGACGTTACAACTCGAGAAATAATTTTTTCAATATTAGAGACTGTGGTCTATTAAAAGCTGAATAATTAACTAACAACTAAAAATAACCGTAATATCGAGACATTAAAGTATTGTTGAAAAGCAGCTCTTTGTTTTGACATTTACTTTATAATTGTAAGATACATAGAAAGAAAGTTATAAGCCGTCAAAAAAGCACCAAAACGTCATGCACGGTGGGGTTGCACCTTAAAGGAGCGGTGCAACGATATTCAATTGGAATGTTTTTCACTTTACACGAGCTTACTGGCACTAGTGGGACTCAAGGATACTCGCACGCAACGCCACTGGCCAAGAAACTCCTTTGTTGCGGTGTAATTTCAAGGACAAAAGCGATCATTTTCATTCAATCTCTCCTTTGCAAAATTTGATGACGTAACGTGGGGATCGCAGTACACCTCCAGTGACGATATTTGAATGCGGCTCATAGATTGGACCCGAGCATTGCGTGGGCGCTCGATTTGGGCTCGTGATAATTACTAGCTCGAGAAGCATTCGGGTAGTGGCCCGTGTCCAATCGCTTCAACGACGACAATAGCCGAGCCATAACAATGTCTGGAACTCAGCGCGTGTCCTGTGCTTTGCCAACCCCAGCGCGTGGCTATGATCAACATTGGCGGCATATAATCCATTCCAGGTCACGTGGCCGCTTGTTCTGGCTGCGAGTTGAGGGGGTGAACGCTGCTCGTTTTTCTTTAATTTGTTTCTGGGACTTCTATTGCGTGGGGTGAAAAACGAACGCGTGTTTCATAGGTCATCAACGTCAGGGATCCGTTCTAAGCGGTATTTGCGCAAGGCTCTGGTCTAGTGCAGACCATCTCGGAGCACGTGGAGCGAAGCTCGCGCTGCAAAATCCAGAGATCCTGCGGCCCTATGTTGCTTTGGACTCCACGACGACTAGGAAAGGTGACGTCAACAACGAAGCAAACGCAGGGTTGGATGTTGATTGGTGACAGTCTTGTTGACGAGTTTCCGCTGAAAAGAACAAAGCTCGCTTTTTCTTTAATTTCTTCTGCGTATATTCGTCATCAGCGACTCTCACCAATCAACATCCAATCTGCGTTTGCTGCGTTGTTGACGTCACTTCCTTCTGCCTAGTCGCCATGGGAGTGCAAAAAGCGCAACATAGGGATTCAGTCATTCAATCCCCACCCCTGGCCGTTTCAATCGGGATGAGCATTGATCGCACCGGCGTGCAATCGTGTAACTCTGCTGCGTGGTGCACATTTAAACCCTAGGCTAGCGGTTGCTGCACTAGCTAACTTTCTCATTTACAGCTGAGAGACAAGTCGCTCGTTGAAGGCAGACTAACTTCAGGCTGTATGAACATGCCCACAACCAATTTTGTTCGTTTACGTACAGTCGCAGCGATAGCGCCGACACGTCAGGCCGAAGTCGTTGGTCATCGGCCTCGCGTTCACGTACCGTGGATCAGTCGGATGCGTGAATAAAAGCGTTAAAAACAAAATAGACATCTTTTCTGTTCCGAACGCATTTGTTTTGTTCCTTTTTTCCAACGCTTTTGTTTCTTGTGTCATCGTAATCGCGTTAATCAGAGTTTCCCAGCACGAGCACTTTATATTGACAGTGCTACAGTTTTTCTTCAGAGAGGCGGGAGGGGAGATCGGTGGCGAGTGGGCTAGCGTAGAGCCACTCTATATGGCAGCGTAACTGCCGGAGTAGCGACACGACGCAAAATTATCTCAGGTGTACGACGTCAGAAGCGCCGATAATGATCTCCATTTTGGGCCTGAGAGGTAGCCATGGTAACCGTGCTGCTAGCGACGCCGGGCGGCAACTCTTTTAGTCTAGTTTTATTGATATCTCTAGTCGTTCATCGAAAAGTGGTAAAAGACGCTTGGCATGGCGGTCCGGCACGGGCCTCTGGAGAAATGGTGCCTGTTTCTTCTGTGAAGTGGAGACGATTTGGAGCCCGGGGACTGTTGGGCGACGAGAAGCTGCTAAGCATCGTAGGTGCACGGACAAGGCGAGTGGATTTCCGCGCAGCAGGGATGGCGGCCGCTTCGTGGGACGCACGTACCGTACCGTCCTTGTGCTTTACGGACTTCGCTCCATGGAACAAAATCCAACACGCCGGCCACGACAGGACGATTGCCTCAGGTCTAGACTGCTGCTCGACTGCCCCGTAGTGAGCGAATGTATGCTTAGCATTATACTTCTTCAAGACCCAATCATCCAATCAAGATGAGAGTATCTCACCGACTGACGAGGAGCGACGTCGACGACGGCCTCAACCTCATTGGGCGATAAACAATCGACGGGGTGAAACAAAGATGGAAAGCATGGTGGTCTCCAGAGGATTGTTAACGCCATCAATAGCGACGGACGCCGAATATGAGGTGTTCCTGCCGACTAGTCCAAGTGGTCGTCCGGAAGTTTACCGGCATTCAAAAAGTCATTTTTTATCTGGTGTAGCACACATATCCGTGTTAAAGGGGCCATGAAATGATTTTTAGCTTCTTCTTCCTTAACTGTAATCCTCAACTCAAAAGCGAACTGTAAAATCACGCGGTCGCGACATGCTTGGGCACCGGTGCGATGACCCAAGCTTCCACCGTGCTTTTTAAGCACACCATATAACTTGGCATTCGCAAGTGATGATAAGTTCCATCAGGGCACGTTTTGGCCACGAACGCGAATTAAAATATTCGTCGACGAATTGATTGTTGACGAGCACATACGTCCGAGGTGACGCAGGTTTCGTGTCAAATGCGTGAGCTGGGGTCGGCTGACGTCAGTTTGGCCTTTGTGGGCATGGCAAAGAGGATATTTAGAACCATACATACATGATGATAACGTCATAGCACACGGACATTAATGAGCACAAAATGGGCCCAGCTACAGAAAATAAATATTACACTCGTAAGCAATAATTATGTCTGTAACTTGTTAATTACAAAGACGAACACACCTCTGAGCATCCAAGTTTTATAGTATGTGTTGATGCATTGTTATATAGCCGGACATTTCAAATACGTCATTTGAGCAAACGCCAACTTGTCACTCGAGAAAAAAAAAAAGAGCACTGCGATCAAATGCAAACTATTGCAACGAAAGCACGTTATATCAAAATCTTCAGAACCGCCAATTCGCAAAATCCTCGATTAGTACAAAAGGTTAAAGATCGCAGGCGCTTCCTCGCTAAAAGCTGCTGTGATTATGCGGTGACCCAGGGTTGAAACTACTTCCCTAGGCCCTACACGCGACGTATATCTTTCGTTTTGATTCTCAGAAATTCAAAGGAAGCTAGAAAAATGCGAAAATTTTATTCTAAAAGCTATAACGTAAAATTGGTGATCAGTACAAAACGTTAAGACCGCAGGAGCTTCCTCGCTAAACGTTTCAATGATTATGCGGTTACCTGCGGCTGAAACAACTTCTCCAAGGCCCAACATGCGACACATACATTTCGCATCGATTCTCAGAACACTCCAACGTTGAAACAAAGCCTAGAGTATGCGAAAATAGCATGCTAAAAGTCTTATCGCTCCTCGAACACATCCGGGAATCCGAGCACCGCTACGGCGATATGACTGATGCTGTAGCACAGGTTGCTAATGTCCAGAGCGATCTTGCACAGAAAAGGTATAAAGTCTTATTATTTCAAATCTTCACGTTATACCTGCGTCAGAGGGCACGACGAAGTCCGAAATCGTCGGCATGCAGCGGCACATTAAGACTACCGCGCACCGAACAAATTCGCATCCACCAGCTCTGGGCGCTGCCATCTTACCGGTGACATCACGTCTGTTGTGAGGTCACGTGACGAGTAGTCACTCGGCTGCTATGGGCATGGTGCCAGCTCGGCTCGTTGCTATGGCACCGCGTGTGACCAATCGCGGTGAGAGGCGCCACAGGGAAAAGCGTGGCGCTTACCCTGGCAGCTACGCTGCCGTATCGAGTGGCTCAAAGCTGCGCACATAGCGCACACCAGCTCGGAGCACGTGGAGCGAAAGCTCGCGCTGCAGAACCCAAAATCCTGGGTTCAATCCCCACCCCTGTTCGTTTCATCTGGATGAGCATCGTGCCGGTGTGCGGTCGTCTACCACTACTGCGTGGTGCCCGTTAAAGACCCCAGGCTAGCGGTTCTACTGCACTGGCTAGACTGCTTATCTACAGCGAGTGACCCGTCGCAACTTTGAGATTGCTGACCAACTACAGGCTGTATAAATATTCACACAACCCCAAATATTATTCAGAGGCGCTGGAAAAAGCTTGCGCTTCACAACCCAAGGATCCTGGGTTCACTCAGCACTCCTGCCTGTTTCCATCAGGATGAGCGTCGTGCCGGCTTGCGGTTGTGTATCACTACCGCGTGATGTACGTTAAAGACCCCAGGTTAGCCGTTACCGCACTGGCTAAATTTTGCACCTACAGCTGGGAGACAAGTCGCCCGTTCACACAGACAAAGTTCTAGGCTGTATAAACATACACACCACATTTATTTTTATTTTTCAAAGAGGGCGTGCGGTGGGGATTAGGCACTACAAAACCCCAAGCTTAGAGCGGGTTATTAACGATGTGGTGTGGCTCAAAACAGTAAAAGAAATCTTGAATCATGTGTGGCCAATATTCGCGAGGTCTACCATGCATGCGCTTTCTGATCCCCCTGATTGGTTGCCAATACTGGATGAGTTGGTGTGTTCAAAAATAATTTAATGTACTGGCGTCCGCCGCTAAGCGGCCTATTTGTTTTAAAATAACTTGTACGTGTATGATTGTCTGTGTGCTTAATATTGTTGTCATAATTGGCTGTAAATAAAAAAGAAATTAAAAAGGGGTGGAGCTGCTCTCTGGTAACGCACCTGCTTCACACGCAGCGGACCCGGGTTTGGTTCCAGCGGGTAGCGGGCCATTTTTCTTTTCATGGATTTAGCGACATCGATTAGGAACGCCCTACATCTCCAACTACAACTACTACTACTACTACATCAACAACGAATGCCATTTCCAGTAGAGGGAAGAGCCCGTAACAGCTGTCGGTGTAAAATAAATTTTCTCTAATTGAAATACGCAAGAATAAAAATTACATGTAAGAAACCTGTGGAGATAAGCACTTTGGATAAGTTGGTTGCATATACAGTGCCTAAGACACTTATAATGTCGAGGAACGCTTTCAGTACCATGATGCTGCATTGCGATCTTGGCGTGACTGGTTCAGGACGACCCTTTCGAACCTTCAACATTTTGAAAGTGAAGGTGGAGGTTCTTAGATTGTATCAGGAGCGGCTTGAGGACGGCATTGATGGATATCGAAGACTCCTTCGGGTGCCTTGGACGACATGTTACACAGCGCAAGCCCCAACACGTTAGGCGATCTCCATTCTACCGCCGGTATCTCGATGGGCAAAATCTGAAAAGTTGCCGGACAAGCGAACTAAATACCGCCAATTGCGAAGAGATCCCACGGAAAGGCGGAGAGTGTTTGTGCAGCACGAGCATAAGCTCTCTCATCTCCCTGCGACGTCTACAACAGCGCGGTTCTGTGCAAAAGCGTGACAATGTTACAACGTGCATAATACGTATTCAGGCGAGCAAAGGGGGGAAGGGGATTTCTGTCCCATGTGAATACCTCTTTAAGCACACTTAAGCCTGATTCAGAGAGTTGCGTTTGACTGCGTTTGACTGCGTTGCGGCAGCGAGAAACCAGGCCATCCCTGCTGCTTATATCGCGTGCCATGATGATTCCTTGAATTGAATTCCACTCTTCATACGAAGCACAGATGTGCCGGTGACTCGCTTTCGGTTCTCGCCGCAACGCAGTCAAACGCACTCAAACGCAAGTGTCTGAACCGGCCTTTACGTCGAGATTCGACCGCATGTCAACGGCAGATCGCTGCCTCGCACGTACGCTGCAACCTGTTTAAGGGTAGATGGGGCACTTGCATTTGTGGTAAACGCCTGATTGCCGTTCATTTGCGCTTTAGCACAACAGGTATCACAATTATATTTCAATGCGACACGCCGGAGAGCGCATAAGAGCAATTTCAAAATGTTGAAGCCCCGCCTCCCTAGCCTTGGGCAGCCAACAGATCCGTCGAGCGACGTCAGGGACAGCGCTTTTCTCTCGCGCTTTTGCTCGCGATTTCACACTAAACGTTGCGCAGACAAAATGGCTTCGGTATGTCGTCTACCCGGGGCAAAGCGCACACTAGAAGGCACTCAGTCTAACGGCACTTTTCTCAAGAAGCACCCAGCGTTGCAACCAGTTAAAGGAGTTGCTTGGCACGCGGAACACGAAGCATGAATGTACCGGTAAATGGGTAAGCAAACTGGCGGCATCGTTTGTGAACGGCAGTGGTAGATCGGGGAGGGGGAAGCAATGTGACTGTCCCACCCTCTATCCACGGGCTCATGCGTTTCGCTGCGTCCGGGAGTCGGGCCGATCGCCCCGCCGCGACGACCGACTCCACGCAAACCTTGCCGAACGAAGCCTTGACCTCCCCTGCACCCCTCTCGTGAAGGTGATTGGTAGCATCCAGTGGTTTTGTCATGAAAGAAACCACGGGGCGAGACACCGTAGCTTCCCGGGACGTTTTGTGGCGACGAGTAAGTTTCCCGGCTTTGCAGTGAACTTTCTCCAACTGGCCAGGGCCACGGCGTCAGCTTGCATAACCCTTAACTTTCGGTCATCTTTCGACGTAGTTCCGTAGGCTTCGTAACGCAACAAACCGTGTTTGTGAACCAGCCTTAAAGGGAGACTGAAGCGGTTCTGTATTTGAGAAAAAACACTTCAATGGCCTTCAATTTACCTCCAGGATCAGGAATATCGAGATTATTTTTCAATTTGGCGCACGGAGCCTTCAGAAATTAATTTTTAAAGTACCGCCAAAGCCCCTCCTTCCCGGGGCGTGATGTCACAAAAGGAGTTTTCGGAATCTCTGCTCTCGCGCATCTTCAGCGCCTGTCAAAGCTATGCACGCGCACTCTTGCTATTTTCAAGAAGGTCAGAAAGAGACGTCACGACTGCCGTCATTGCGGGGAGATATACAACTGGCAAGCTTGCCATTGCACGCGCTGCCCACACGAGCGACACGCGCTTGGCGGCCCAACGGTCCTTTTATGACGTAACAACAGGTCGGAGATTTTTCGCCTTTTCTCGCGTTTAGTCACATCTTTGGGGAAAACGAATGTGATATTCAGATTCACGGGATAAACATACACCAGAATTCACCTCTAACTCGTTTTTTTCAAGAAGTGTTTCAGCTTCCCTTAAATCGCAAACCCGCTATTATATAACTCTCTTACTTTTAGTTATATGGCGGGAGCTTATTTCTGATTACGTTACGAGTTACCAAGTGCTTTGTGTTTGTATGAGGAGTGACAACAAATTCAAGATATCTGCACGCGACATACAAGGCACAGTTGTCTCGGCGACTCATATCATGACATACGAATATGTAAAAAGGTTCTGTTTGAATGGGCTTTAATTTTAGCACTTTTCATTTTCAATATGATGGAGCATAGCACTGGAGCGCGTAGTGTATTCATTGCCCGCGGGATGCGCATTAAACGCTCTAGGTTTGAAGTCGTATTTCACTATGAAAATTCCTCGCGGTCGTCGAAATAAAGGCCTGTCTTAAAAAATCAGCAGAACCCATCCTTTGGGAATGATTATCTACGTTAATGCGAATAGCATCAAACGGTGCGGAGTTATGCGCGTTCGTCAGGTGGCCGGCACACTCTAGATACGCCAGCCCACTCTTGAGGCGATTCTAAATTTGTTGACACTTTCACAGCCCTGCGCACGATCTCCGCAGCCCAGCACGTGCGTTTGTGTCACTTAGGAAGGCGAGCAAAGCACGCGCCATACGCACAAACACTCAAAATGGTACCGACCAGACTTTCTGGCGTCTCAGCTATACTTCGTTTCAGCTTGGGTCCAGACGCAGCCGATGCTACAAGCGCGAGCGTCGGGCCTTCAGCGTCCCTGCCAAGCACGCGCGCTCGTGCAATGGCAAGCACTGTTGCAGGGCCACATGCTCGCGCTTGTAGCATCGGCTGCGTCTGGACCCAAGCTGAAACGAGTATAGTCTCAACCAACGGTACTCTAAACGGTTGTTTATATCTTTACCATAGGACGCGCCTTACAGCGCTGTCACAGCTACCGGTGCGCGCGCGTTCCATGCACGAGGGCTCATTCCGCTCTCGTGAGGCTGAGCCAGCGCTCTCCCGAGCGCGGGAGAGGGTGAGCTAGGGGCAGTGCTAAGCCTCACGAGAGCGGAATGAGCCCTCGTGCATGGAACGCGCGCGCACCGGTAGCTGTGACAACGCAGCAAAGCGCGTCCTATGGTAAGATATAAACAAATGTTTAGAGTGCGTTGAATGACTGCCTTCATAGCTCTGTGGTTAGCGCGTCTGCCTGCTGATCAAAGGGTCAACGGTTCGAATCCCCAGCCGGCGCCGGTCTTTTTTATTTATTTATCGACCCGCGGCGTAAGAGGTTAGATAGCCAGATAGATAGATAGATAGATAGATAGATACATAGACGAAAAGTGCGTGAAGTATCCAAAGAATGCTATTCGCATTAAAACATCAATTACGCAAGTACAAAAAGCAAGCCGTTCTAAAAGATAAGTGTCCTTATTGCCGGCGTATTTTCAAGCCAGATCAATGTTAAACCCTTTTTCAGGCTTCATTATTCGCACAACGTGACGCATAGACTATAGGTTTTAGACAACCTCATGCTGTGCGCCGTAGATGGTGCGCTGGCATATTTGTAGCGCGGTCAACCAGCCAAATTCGGAAACAGCAATAAAACGCTCTTTCCGGATCAGAGGCTTCAAATATTCACAAGAAGAACATTCGCCTTCATACAAACAATTCTAAAAAGTAAGAAAATTAATAGATGCTTCCTATATTATCATGATTGGTACCTCGCGGTACACGCACTAAAACAAGGAAGACTAGAACTCCAATTCGGAAAGTGATGCACTCCGGTAATGAATCTCCCAATTAAACGCTGAGCGAAGAGAATGAAACTCTGCAAGACGTCTAAACCAGGAAGTTGTGTAGCAGAAAACCGAAAACAAAACTCGGGGCTTGGCAGAAGTTCCAGCTACAATCTGAGTCATGACGGTGACTAGCAGAGCTAGACACCATCTGAATCTGCGTAGTTGGCCAACAATATCGAATGCAGTACTTTGGGAAAATTCCGTCACTGGTGTTTTTTATAAAACAAGCTAAACGATTTAAACATAATCCCGGTTGCCCATAGAAGCTGTGACCTCTGCGCATGTTTACGAAGTCTGTCTCGAGTACTGCATCCACCCCTGCAATGTTTCGAAGCCTGCTTCAGTTTTGGCGTGACTCCAAAAGCCTTGAGTGTTCGATCAATAATGTGTGTTTCACACCTACATTTTGTTTCCTGGAGTGTTATGTATCCTATGGAATATAATAGTGGCACAACAACAAAAATAAGCGTAAATCAGCAACAGAACCGCGATGCTTACAATTAACCACAATGTAAAACATGAGACTGATGTGTGGAGAAATTAATTAACTTCCATGTCGAAAGAAGACAAGAGTTGGATAGCGTTTACCTACTGGTGTCTTTTTCCTTCGACTTGAAAGTTTCTTCTTTTTTGCCTCACTACACTCTCAAGTGTTAGGTTATGATTAATTGTCACGAGCTGGCTGGTACACTTTTTGATGTTTCGTTAATGGTTAAAATAAAAAATTATTCATCACAGTACGCTGATAAAAGCGACTCATCAGAAACCAGAGATTATCGTATGTAAACGGTTAGGCCATGCCGCCTATGCACGACTTTTTATTTTTTTGGCGTTGATGTCCCGAGTAACATGCTCTGTGAAACAAGCCGTTTGGGTGTATAGAGTGCAGTTTTGTTTGAACCCTTGACTTCGCAACATAAACATTTCTTTTGAGATTCGAAGGTAACATAGTCAAAGAAGTATTATTTTTGACAACCTTGTGAACCCCATGATTTTTGTGCGTCGACACTGTACGAAAGTTCGCTTCGCTGGCTACGCCAAGTGTTGTCGTAATAGGAAGCGTTGGGGGAGCATTCGAATCATTCATATCACGCGTGACGTTCACCAGAAAACCAGCTGCAGTTTAGCTTGAAGCCGTTCACGAGCACTGTGCCGTTCACAATTTCCAGGAGACTACCATTGAGCACAGAACCCACGAGGACTCCCCGCACAAGACTCAAGGTCCGGTCAGCGTCGATACCAACCACAGTATTGTTGCTGCATAGCTGTTCCATGGTACGACGCAATATCATGACGACCCATCTGCGATGTGGACTCACTGGTCATGGATGTTTTTGTGACGGACGCGATGAGTTGTGACGGCGGGTTGACCGTGTGACCAAACCTTCTGGTCTTGATGCGCTTAGCTTTAAAGCCGAACTCCTCGATTGGCCGAAAAGAAATCTTTACTTTTCCAGTGTCTGTGAAGCTGTAACTGAGCGCCGTGACGCACACGACGCCAATGACAGCAATCATGGCCGTGATGGCATACATTCCCTTGCGGGTCACGATGACGACTGGTCGTGGTCGAGGATGAAGCACGTTTTCGTCCATCGCCGGCAGCGGCGGCGCCACTCGGAGTCCGCGGTCACGTCATCGGTTCAGCTAGCATGGCGGCGCGGCAGAGACCGGGTCTGGCGACTTCTGCTCGCGATAGTGGTCGAAGGACGGTGGCGAAAACGGGCCTGTCCACTAACAGCGGGCCAGGCTAGGACAGCAAGGAGCGTGCACGCTCGAGCAGCGCCATCTTGCCGATGTCAGTGCCACCTTACGTTTTTTTTGTTTTCTTTATGGGTTGGTCTAATGAAAACTACTAAAAGGACAGTACCAACGTTCGTGAAAACGTGTTAGTCTAGCAAATAGTAAATCATAAACTAAACTAAAAACCAGCTAAAGTGCAAAGGGTGTTTTGTGTGTGCGTGTGCGTGTGTTGGAGGGGGGGGGGGTCATTAATCTGCCGTGCGCGAGGAAGGTAGATCAGACTGCACGTGCCCTAACATCTATCTTCTTTTTTGTCTCTGCTTTACTTTACCATGACAATTAACACATAAGGAGTATTTGTGCATGGCCTAGATTAGCGCTAAGGTCAGCGTGCGCAGTTGTTCTAAGATTTCATTGCATTGCTCCAA
Source organism: Ixodes ricinus (assembly GCA_037355805.1). Lineage (NCBI taxonomy): Eukaryota > Metazoa > Arthropoda > Arachnida > Ixodida > Ixodidae > Ixodes > Ixodes ricinus. The sequence goes on from JAZHYW010003456.1 coordinate 20,307, forward strand.
AACATACAAGCTTGAAAAGCTTGTGGTAGCCTTACAAGTAGAGACAACACTTTTTCAGACCTTTATAGGTGTAAATTGAGTGTTTCATAACTAACACCTTAATAGGTGTAGCGATACACTTTTTTAAAATAGCGTAATCCTCACACCTAAAAAAAGGTGTGATATTTCTAACACCTGTATTAAACGATGTGATACTGCAGTACACCTTTTTATAAAGGCGTAAAACCATAGTACACCCTCTAGGAAAGGCGTAATTAGCACAGTACACTTTTTGTTAGGCTACACACCGTGGCCCGGCACCCAATAAAATGACTGAACAAAGAAATTACCAAAACGAGTCGCCGAACCAGCACGGCGATACTTGGCCGGTGTCGTGGCAATGTCGGCCGAAAACCCTGTCTAATATTGGCCAAATGGGCGGTTTTGTACCATCTCCCAAAATCCGGCAGGTATTGGCGTACCGCCGCTTTGCCACCGGCCTATAGAATCGGCGAGATATCGCACGAGTACTGCCGATATCAAACTGTTGTCCAGGTATCGACGAGATGTCATATATCCACCTCGTTTGTATCGGTCGGACGCCGCCTATACGCTCGCTTTGTATCGGCAATATCCGCAGTAGTGGCTTGTCACGCATACATGGTGTGCCTTGCACCTATATACGCACAAATGAAAGTGTTTTCAATGTCTCACATAATTAAATTAACCCACTGTTTTAACACACAGCTTGTTCTCGACATTTTTACAAAAGTGACATTTTTCTGTGGGACGTAAACGAAAATATAAAAAAAATTAGACTGCTTTTAAGCCACGCAAAATTTATAAATCAAACACTAAGGACCGTGGAGATTAGAGAGTTTTCGTAGATCGTTCCGATGACTCCGAGAATGATACCCGATACCCCGCCGCCGCCTTTGCGCATACATTGCGTTGTTATTGGCGGTATCAAAGCGTATCAGAGCGATATACTAAAACTCTCCATTAAGTCTTAAGCAGGACTACTATCAGAAGCATGCTTGCCGTGAGCTTAATATTAAACAGTGATATCGTGTAGTCCGAGACATATGCATAACCCGACTTGGGCAGCACAGAGGAACGCAAATACAAAGTCGAGAAACAAAAAAGGTATCCCACATTCAACAAAGCTCTCGCTGTCACCGATGATCAGTTCTTTGTCCAAGCGCATCCAACAAACCAAGCACAATATGTTCATGGACTGCAACAAAGAAAGCGCCCATAACTGAAAAGTCTGTAAGGACGTATTCCGGCTAGAGCACTGCACGGGCCGGAATTCCTGGGCCCGGCCCGACCCGGCCCGGTAGAGACATCGGCCCGTGCCCGGCCCGAGCCCGACAAAAATTTTCATTTCTAGGCCCGGCCCGACACGGCCCGGTGGAGACACGGCCCGGGCTCAGGCCCGGGCCCGATAAAATTATATCGGGCACGGGCGTCTATTTTTGATTGGACGGTTGGTAACACGGCAGGACATAGGTCGATTCTATTGGGCAATTCACACCCGGAAAGATTCTGAAAGAAAAGAAGAGAATCACACTCTCGCTAATAAATCTTCGAAAGGCTGCATGAACAAAAAAAAATTATCTGGAGTACGTTAGGTTATCTTTGGTGGCATAGTAAGGCCCCCGCAGAAAGTAAAAAAGTCGAGGTCACGTTTTTTCTACCTTTTTTAGTTTGGAAAGCAAAGAAGAACGACAATCATTTCGTGCCCTCCGACCGGAGTGCCCTCGTTTTCTTGCACGCTCTCTCCCACTATGGTGGTGGGGTCCATATGTTTTCTTTTATCCGCTTGTAGGCTTTTTAAGTGCAAGATCCTTTTTGTTATTATTTTGGACGACACTGTAGCGACTTTTCATTTCGCTTTTCTTGTTTTCAATGAACATTAAATATTAATGAGCAAACTTTTTGCTATCAACAATTTAGAATTTACAACAAAAGACTGACTGCACGAGGCACGGCCCGGGCCGGCCCGGCCGGCGCGGCTCCGGAAACTTTTTTGATCAAGCCCGAGCCCGGCCCGGGCCCGAGAAAATACGTGCTACCCGGCCCGAGCCCGGCCCGCGGGCCGGGTCGGCCTGGGCTTCGGGCTGGCCCGGGCCCGTGCCAGGCTCTAATTCCGGCCATTCACGACGAAAAAGCCATAGTGGCCGCGACTGCAACGCATTAAAGCAGAACACTGAAGAGAGCATTTCGAAACCGAGGACCTTTACGTGGTTTCCGTCCATCACCACAACTTGGCATACGGCAAAGAATGCGGCCCCAGTGAGCCCATCAGTGCTTCAGAGCGAGTCACGTGAAAAGTTTTCGTAAGGCGTTTTTACCCTACGGAGAGCGGTCATGTGTTCGTTCCACCCCTCTGATTCTCTTGAAGCGGTTTTGCTGCCCGCTCACAGCCACACGAAGGCATAAAGGGAGGTGGGGAGGCTTAACAAAAGGCGAGGTCGAAGGGAGACAATGCTGCTATGCTCCCTCTGCTTGCTTTGTCTGCCCTTCTCGGAATAAAAGTGAGCAGATTCAGTGCCGTTTATTTTTTATTCTTTCAACCTTCTTTTTAGTTGGTCAAGTAATCCGAATACTTGAACACCATAGCCGATTGACAAACGACACTCCCCACACTCAAGAAAAACGCGGCCTTTGCGTTCTCAGGGTGGCGTGGGCCCGACACATGGTACCGCCACAATCTTTGGTACCAAAGATTGTGGCGGTACCATGTGGTACCACAAATGGTACCGGCACAATTTTTCCAATTTGAACCTAACATCGGCGCCATATTTTGTGCTGTCGTGGGAGATATACCTGTTTTCAGGCGAAGAGGCTGTCCATTATCTGACGACCTTTTCCTTTTGGCAGAGCTGCCCGTGGCCGTGACGACACAGGGGGAGGCGGCTGTGCAGTAACGACGCCTTGCGCTTATGACAGTGGTTTGACGCGCATATCTTGCCATGCCGACGCTGCTGTGAAGGTTTTGTGCGGTGCTGAAGGATTAATTGCTATAATCCTTGAACCTGGAGCCAAGCCAAGAAACGATATCAAATGTGAGGTAGCACTAATGCAATCGTATCAATCTGAGACGATCATAATAAACTTTCGCACACACGATAAAAAAGAAAAACGAATAAAAAATTATGCTGTATTCGCAATTGTCGCCATTACACCTTTTACACGGTGTACGTAAAAAGTGTAATAAAGAAGACGTTTACCCTTTTTACACGATTTTGCTACCTGTAGGGTGTAGGAAAGATGTAAGATATAACTAGCAATTACACCTCTGTTACACCAATGTATGCTCAAAAAGAGTGTAAAAATAATTTATAAAGGGTGGAGCAAGGGTATTCGTTCCAAAATACACTTTTTACACAAATATTGGTGTGAAAAAGTTTAAAGTGTAGCGTGAGACGTCACCAATGTACGAGGCCCATGCCTCGTGCAGGGTTAAATTCAAACGGCGGCAAAGTGCAGAAATGAGCGGCCATTGGAAGCAAAGCTTGTCGGCTTATCCAGAGGCGGGTATCCCTGCCCGTTTCGCTCTGGATGAGCATCGGACCGGCGTGCGGACGTGTATTATTATTCCGTGGTGCACGTTAAAGTCCACAGGCTAGCGGTTGTACGGCACTTGCTAAATTGCTCATCTACAGCTAAATTAGTCGCCCGTTGAGGCATAGTAACTTCAGGATGTGAAACACACACACGCTAATTTTTTGGGTGGCTAGTGGCAGCAATGTTACTAAAACAATTGCTGCAGAAACCAATATTGTTGGTTGTCTTTGAACTGGCGATGGCATTCGTCTACGACCAGTAGCGTCACAAGGGGGGGGGGGGGACCGCCCCGGTGCAGCACTCAGGGGGTGTCGCGGCGGGCCACGAGAGCGGGGAGGGGGAAGTCGCGGCGGGCCATGCGAGAGCGGGGAAGGGGGGGGGGGGAGTCGCGGCGGGGCACGCGAGAGCGGGGGGGGGGGGACGCAGGGGCCACGCGAGAGTGAGGAGGGGGAGGGTCGTCGGCGGGCTAGCGCCCCGGGTACCGCTGACCCTCATGACGCCGCTGTTCTACGACAACCTCAAGGGCGACGTCTAAGACAATTTCGAGGTCTACATCAATCACGACGTCTAGGACGCACCTCAAGACGTCCCCAATCTCAAGGACGACTTCTGGACGACCTTCTAGGACGATGTCGATGACGACGTCTAGAACGAACTCTACGGCGATCATAAGTACAGCCTCCAGGACGACTTTATAAGATGATTTCGAAGTTGTCAGGTCCTTAAGAAAGTGCGAATGTAAAGGAATGTGATAATGTGGGCTGAAATGGTCTACTGCGCATAGCTACTGCGCAGTAAAAGGCCAGAATGTCCAAGAAACCCGGGGTGGGGGAATAGCTAAAGAATGTTCTCGCACGAAAACATGTGTGCGATGCTTATACACCTGGGCTTTTGTCTGCCTTAGTGGGTTTCTGGTGCGTGCGCGATCAAAAGCGTCGCTGTGGTCGGCCTTCCACTGATTGGCCTGAACGCTGACCTATGACGTCAGCAAAGGTTTTCTCATCGACAGAAATAAGAGTAATGTAAGATATTCAATTTTGACGGTGTTGGCAGTGTTGGTTTCAGAGCGCAATGTTCTTAAGCTTCCGACCATGCTAATTATAAACACCGTCAACTTTGGTTCGTAAGGTAATGACGTCACGAGAGGAAACCATAGGAGGCGCGCCACCAAAACATCTCGCCGCTAATAGCCGCTAGCCTGGCTAGCCTGGGTCTTTTCACGTGCTCCAAGCAGTAACACACGACCGCACGCCGGTACGATGTTCATACAGATCGAAATGGGCAGGGGTGGGATTGAAACACAGGATCCCTGGTTCTGTAAAGAGCTTCGCTCCACGTGCTTCGCGCAGGTGTGCCCTGCTTCCTAGAGCCACTAAATGAGCTGCAGCTGAGTATCAGCACTCATTTCCCCGCCATTGTTTCTGGAAGCCGCCATTTTGGTGCTTGTGCAGAGCAGACGCAACTGTCGTTCGTCATGATTCAAGAAGCGTCTTCCTCAGCATTATATTCGGTTTTAGAAAGCTCCTGTAGCATTATTTTGCTTTGTCGCGAACTGTTAAAACATTTGTGGAGGACGGAAAATTATTTACAGCGATTTCAAATAGAGCTTCAAATAACTGGCAACGATAATTTTAAGCCACAATAAGGCGAAGCGTCGTTACCTGAAGCGTAGCTTATACTCTGAAGCGTAGCTTATTTTGTGGCATTACTGCTTCCCACTTTGCCACCGATCCCTGCAACGTTATTTTATCAAAATCACTTGACCAGCTTCCTAGAACTCCTGGCACCGGTTTGTGGCATGTGCGCTCGATGGCGCTTGCTGCACCACCAGCCCACCCAATGGAACGAAGCGGTGGAACCGGTGAAACGTTAAATGCATATTACCTGAGGTGGAAAAGGATTATATTGTAAGAGAGCGGGATTGGTGGCCGAGTGGATTAGCGCACAACAGCTCGGAGCATGTGGAGCGAAATCTCGCTCTGCAGAACCCAGGTTCCTGGGTTCAGTCGCCACTCCTGCCCGTTTCTATCTGGATGAGCATATTACCTGCGTGCGGTCATGTATCACTACTGCGTGATGCACGTTAAAGACCCCAGGCTAGCGGTTGTACTGCACTGGCTAAATTTCTCATCTACGGCTGGGAGACTTGTCGCCCGTTGAGGCAGACCAAGTTCTCGCTCTATAAACAAAAACACATATTTTGCAGCGTGAGCTACACTGGCCGAAATTGAGCAGTTTCGCGTGGCTCCTAGAGAGCCGTGCTGCGCGTGCGCAAGGAGCAGTGACGTCACACGGTGCACAGCTGGCGGCGCGCCGGAGCCCCCGCCGCCGCGCGCTCTGCCGCCGTTACGGGCGCGCCTCGCTGGTCTGCGCATTCCAGGGGAGTGACGTCATAGCCGCGGCAGATGCACTGGCGCCGCGGCGGCGTGCCCAGCTGTGCGCCTCCGTTGCGCAGCAGCCAAGTCTGACGCTGCACCGGAGCCGCTTGATAGCGCCTCTCATTTTCGTGCGCATGCGCAGAGGTATCAGTGGGGGTATACATATAGCGGGGCGTTTGCCAGTGTGGTATAGCCATGGAGAAGAAGAGCGAAATCCGCTGCTCAGCGGCGCGATTGTAGTTGCCTGGCAATTAGCGGTTGAGCGTAGAAAGAACGAACAGAAGAATGCTAAACATGCTGCGGAGACACCGGAGCAGAGGGAGCGAACGTCTAGAAAAGCGGCGTCGCCAGGAGGCTGAGCAACGTGCCGGGCCATCTCAGCAGCAGCAACAACAAGACGCCGTCGATGACGTCAAGGCTACGCCGATTGACTGACTATACGGCGAAACTTGGCGAAACCGCCAGTGCGGCTCGGACCTTCGACACGGACTTCGTAAACAATCCGCTTGGATATCTGTGCGGCGTGTGTGAAAGACTGTGGCACATGAAAGACTTGACGCCGGTAAGTAGTGACATGCGTGAAATGTTGTGTTTAGCGGCGCCGCCTGAGTGGGGTGAAACCGTGGCGCGGTTTGTACAGCGTGCAAGAACTTTCTCGTTAAGCAGAAGATTTCACTCTTTAGCGTTACCAATGGGTATTGTGCTCCAGACTCTTTTGGCGTTTCTTAGAGACACGTTTAACCTGGACTTAGCCAGTGTTCCAACTGTACAGACGACCAAATGGGGAACCACCATTGATCTTGTTATCAAAGACAGACAATCAATTCCAGAATACTGCGTTGGGGCCATAGAGACGGCAGCGTGTTACTACGCTGACCACCGAACCTTCTTTGTGGCAATAGAGAAGCAACCAGACGTTGAGCAAAAAAGAAACATGTCACATAATGCGTATACCGTGTGTATGTCATTAAAGCAGCACTAAGCATGATAATCAAGCTAATTCTAGAGAACCAGGAAAGCTAAGAATTACCAGCTGAACCTTAGCTCACGCTATTCAGGATTCAAAATTGCAGTGGCTTAGCTAGACTATGCCAGGATATATCCTGGCATAGTCTAGCTAAGCCACTGCAATTTTCAATCGTGGTTTTATGATGAACAAACGCTTGGGCAGAATTTGGCGCAAAAAAGTGCTTCTTTCGAAAATGAACATTTTTCGTTGCCCGTAGAGGCGTTGACGCTGTTGGGGCTAGGAACGCCATCACCCGTACCTGCTCGGGTATGAGCAACAGAGAAAAATCGATTTCGAATGCCGCTCTTCCATGAAGCTTGTGAATGTATTGTACCTCTGTTACGAGGGCCGTTTCAACAATCATTGACTCTACGATCGTTGGCGCCTGT
>JAZHYW010003457.1:0-35906 GCA_037355805.1 Ixodes ricinus
GGTAATTTCTTTTTTCTTTTTTTGTTAGTATCACAAAATGAACATGTGGGACTAAAAAATTGGCGGCTGTATTTCTATCTATTGATCAAATCGTCATATACAGTATTGCAATGTATGGTAAATTGTGGGTTTTCGTGGCGCTTTTGTATTGGCACTAGGATTAACCATGTGTCACGTGACGTCATGGTGTCAATACATGTTGTCAAGTAATGTCACTTGACCTCGTGACGTCACGTGACTCACCGCGTCAACTCGATTTAATTTGAGCAAGTCACTAGATGTATTAACCTTGTTGACAGCGTGACGTTTCATGACATCATGATTCTGTACCGAGAGTCACGTGACACCCTGACGTAAGCGATTTTCATATCCTTCAGTCGAGTGCTCGGGTTCATGACAATCAGCATCGCCAAACATTCGGGTAACGACTCATGTCAATTAAATATGATAATAGCCCAACTCTTACAATATCTGAAGCTCAGCCCAAGCTTTTGCTTCCCAAAACCCTAGCCACATAGGGCATGACTATGATGAACACTGACGGTATATAATTAGCGTCAGATCACGTGGCCGCTTGTTCCAACGGCGAGTTGAGGAGGGGATCGACAGCTGTCTCTTTCCTTTATTTTTTCTGCATCTGCTATTGTGCGGAGGGGGAAACTAATAAATGTTTTCGCAAGCTATCAACGTCAGGGGTTACTTCTTAACAGTATTTATTGAAAGTACAAAAAAATGTTTCAAGGCCAATTTTACATCATTGAGGCACCCAAATATTTTTTCGTTGTTTCTGAACTGAATCCGAAGGAAGTCCCCCAGAATAGAAGTATTGAAATGACTAAATGCGACTTATTAATATGACGTTCCATAGAGCTACATGTGTGTACGTAAGGAATACCTAAAAAAAAATTAGTGACCTCAGAGGGACAGCCGAACGTTGACAGTCGCTGTACGTCTCACACGAGCGTCGTTCTCAAGTTATTGCCCAAGTTTCGACCCCTTCTGTATTTTGCTTAAAGGAGCTAAAAAGAGATTTCCATACATCAATAAAAACTACTCAGGATCACTCCCAAACGTTAATAACTGATTGAACTTGGCTTTGCTCTTTTTTATAGGCAGTGGCATTCGCCAAAAATTAGAAAAATATGAGCATCAATTATTCCCTCAACTCGGAGCCAGAAGCGGTCACGTGGCCTGGTGCCTATCTTATGCCGCCAATTAACGTTAAAAGAATTGGGCTATTCTCATCACCGCAGTGGTTGGACATGAGCCACTACCCAAGTGTCCGCAGAGGCATTGATTGTTACGAGCCGATGTACAGTGCTCACGCAGTTCTCCTGTCCAATCCATGAGCCGCGCTCGACTCTATTAAAGCGGGTGGTTTTGATCCCACAATTACGACACCAATCTTTGCGAAGGCAAGACTAAAAGAAATAGTCTCATTTTATCCTCACAATTTCACCGCGACAAAGAAGCGTCTGAATCAGTGGCGGTCTGTGCGAGTATACTTGGTCCAGACTAGGACCAGTACGCCCCTGAAAAGTCATGAACATTTCAACCCGATATCGTTTTAGGACCCCTTTAAACTTCACGGGGTGCAAAATAAAAGCAATGAAGAGTTGCTGGTAACAAGTGACAAATAAAATTGTCGCATTAGCACACACAAACGGAGGAGGCAATTCCTCAGGAATACTTTCAGCCTTTCCACTCTGGTGAAGAAGGAAGACCGGCGAAGCTGTACTATGGTGGGAATGAAGTAATGGCCGGCCCAAGTCGGCAAGCCAGGGTGGAAAGGCTGGAGAGGTTGGCGCCATCTATGCGCGACGGCGGCGACCAGACAACCGGCCATTCGGTTGTCTGGTGGCCGTCGTCACTTATAGATGGCGGTAGCTGTCCAAAGTTTAGTGTCATCATTTGTTTGCTGACGGACACGATACTGGGCAAACTAGCCCTTAACAGCTCCGCTGTAAAAAGAAGTCTGTGTGTGTGTGCGTGTGTGTGTGTGGGCGAGGGAGGGGGGTTAGTTTTAAAAACATACTGTGTTGTAAAGGTTCCTCTTCTCCGCATCTTCGGCGCAGACCAAAAAGCGTTACCCCGGAAAGTACTTTGTTTGCAAAAACGCTCTTGCCAAAAAAGCATGTTTTTGCCGTGCCAGACGCTCGCGCCGTTCCTCACGACGATGCACTAAGAATAACAATACGTGTCTTTCAAATACTTGCCTTTCACTGAGCTTGAACCTCCTGCAGCGTGCATTTCGCACCATTGAATTAGATTTTTTCAGCAAGAAGAAATCACAATGACCACCAGCCTATAGTGTGATGACGTCACGTGCATACCATGTTAAACAGTTCAGCTTTCTGGTGAAATGTGAGTTCGCAACACTAGCAATAGATGTCCTAATTGTAAAGTTGTGCACTATTTATAGCAGTCTCGCGATGATATATGGCAGCCTTGAGAAATGTTAGAGCGCATGACTATTTAAGCGTAGTGTTGTAAAGTGAGGGCCCAAAACAAGTGCAGCTAATACCGAATGTAACATTAGCCTCCCGAGGCAGTATTTATCGAAGTTTCGAGCTCATGCAAGCTGATGAAATGTGATTCATAGTAAGATTTTAGGGATCTTCGTCTCTCCTTCGCGCTATTTATGTAAAATTACGAATTTCATTGCGTGCATCTTTACGTATCTCTTTTTGCAGTGAGGCGTTCTGTAAGGAATTATTTAGAAAAATAACATTAATTACCTCTCTCTTTTTGAATATTTCTTGCATTGGACTTCTAATCTATTATGTGAGCACAGAGTCCTTTTTGGCGTACCCTGCAACCAGATGTTTCACACTGCCAATCAGCAAACAGAAAAACACTTTTACGCAGACTCCATAGCTCGCGTAGTTTCGAGTACCGTCCTTCCGCGTCGGTCTCAGGCGGTTAGGTGAACTTTATAAAGAAAAATTTATTGATCATTATAAAAATATATTTGATTACTGACTGAATATTTGACAAAATAAATAAAGGGCCAACCACCCTAAAGCAATGCCCCCCAAATTATGTGAAAGCTGTTCTGCCAATCTTTTCCGACGTTTTTATCCTGGACAGGCACGTAAGTGATACGGGACGGCCTTACACACATTTCTGATTTTGAAGTGTTCCTCACACATATAACTTCTCAAACATATAGAAGTCTGATATTGCCTCTTTTACGTGGTGAACATTACTTTTATGTGTCTGTGGGCTAGACAAAAAACAAAGTAAACAGGGGCGCGCGGCGCAACTATGCCGATTACGCACGCAAACCGTCAGAAAGTGTCCAATTAAGTAGCTGCCATGTCGAGTAGAACGTAAAATACTACTTCGTTTTACTTAACAAAAAAATCTTGGAGGGCGCCTAAGCCTCGCCTTTAAAAGTGGAAGGCGATATAGCTTTAACGGGCCTCGTTTGCATAGCATTCTCATTTGCCGCGCAAGCGTGCCTCGCGTGGCCTAGTCAAAAGTTTCTGACTCGCAACCTAAGGGTCGTGGGTTCGAATCCCGCCTAAAATTCTTAATTTGTTTTTCTTTAAGGCAAAGGAATTACTTTAAAAAGTGAAATCATCTGAGACATACGGGGACCTTTAATTCGCATTACATGTAATGTTTTAATCACTCTCATTCCACGAGTGATGTCACGTTTCACTGAGCATTGTGGGTTGTTTGAAATTCTTGCGCGAAGGTATGTAGCTCTGACGTCATGACCCTATCGAGGACTTTCCAGTCCCGCCACCGTCATCAGCTTTTCTGCGACTTGAACTCCTTAACGCTATCGCGTTAAAATCATCAATTAGCAAGGGTGATGCTCATTTGCAAATTAAATTTGCCGGCATCTTGTCAAGAACAAACCTCAATAGCCAGGATATATGCCAGCTTATCCTGTATAAGAAAATGTTCACTTGGGCAAGCGCTATTTTGAGCCAGATTCGAACTGAGTGCGAAGGTGCGTATAGATTAGAGTGAACAATTGCGATTACCCCTTTCTGCATGGTTAGTCGCATGCATGCGGTGCTGAGTGCAAACAATGTTTGGTTAGAAAGTAAACATATTCGGCAGAAGTCTGCCTGGTTGGGTGAGAGTTAAAGTCCGAAAATGTATCTCCAACCAGAATTTGAAAGGCAACCCGACGTTTCAAAACCAACTCGGTTTCTTCTTCAGGGGTGACTGAAGGCACGCGGACACAGCAGCAGCTCCTAACCTCTTCGTCTTCACACAAGAAACGAAAGAAAAGAAAAAGAAAAGGAAAATAAATTTAAAAAATTGTAAAATAACTTTTTTGCTATGGAGATGGTCGTCTCTTCAGCTTTTCCGTCAGGTCCCGGAGGCCATGCGCGTACACAGAGGGCAAAGCGCCCAGCGACCTGTTTAGGTTTCCTGGCGTGTGCTGGATTTGCCACGATTCCAAGAAAAGTCGTCTTCGATAATTGGGCTCTGTGTCCAGCACGTGCGCATTCGCGAAGTCAATGCGATGGTCTAGGGTTTCGCAGTGTTCGGCGATGGCGCTGCGCTCGCTGTCAAACTTCCGCACGTCGTTCTTGTGTTGACTTTCCCGAGCGTATCCGCCAACACAAGAACGACGTGCGGAAGTTTGACAGCGAGCGCAGCGCCATCGCCGAACACTGCGAAACCCTAGACCATCGCATTGACTTCGCGAATGCGCACGTGCTGGACACAGAGCCCAATTATCGAAGACGACTTTTCTTGGAATCGTGGCAAATCCAGCACACGCCAGGAAACCTAAACAGGTCGCTGGGCGCTTTGCCCTCTGTGTACGCGCATGGCCTCTGGGACTTGACGGAAAAGCAGAAAAGACGACCATCTCCATAGCAAAAAAAGTTATTTTACAATTTTTTAAATTTATTTTCCTTTTCTTTTTCTTTTTTTTCTTTCTTGTGTGAAGACGAAGAGGTTAGGAGCTGCTGCTGTGTCCGCGTGCCTTCAGTCACCCCTGAAGAAGAAACCGAGTTGGTTTTGAAACGTCGGGTTGCCTTTCAAATTCTGGTTGGAGATACATTTTCGGACTTTAATGTTTGGTTAGAACAACAAGCATTTTGATTGCCGCTCGGTGTTTCTATAAAAAATATACTGAAAGGAATTATCCTAAAACTTTTGTGACATTTTGAAAATTCCATTGCTTTTAGCTCAGTTGTGTCGTCATCATGTGCATATATATTGTGAAGCGTATTTTGTAAACCATATTTCATGATATATATGGCCACGAGGTGCTCATTTCATAATTTTATGTGATGTAATTAATTCCCTAGTTCAAGGACACAATCACGATTTCACTTTTAATACTGCGACACAAAGTTGTACTAAACACGGGTATTTTAGGCGACCTATTGCACTTCGCGACATTTTATACCGTGTAAATAGATCAGCTTGAATTTTAGAATTTTACTTAAACACGGAGAAAGGACAAGAAAATGCAGTATAATTCTAAATTTCAAGTTTATCTATTTACAGGTATGTATCAACAAGCTCAACTCTTTACTCTTGTACTTAAACATTTTGATTCAGGCAAAATATGTGCTACTGGTAAACAAATGGGATGTTGAGTCGTATGAACACGACGTTATGTACGTTAATGTAGATTTTCTTCTACTCTTGCTTCGAAATTAAATAACTGAATTTCATATTTTTGGTACCTAAAAAAGAAAAGTAAATTGCACGGACGATCGAAGAAACTATATAGTTAATCGTTTCACGGCGTAAATAATGTATATTGCCAGACCAACGCGGAAAATATATTCTCAATTTAGCGGTTCAGAACCGGTTCGAACCGGTTTGAACCGTTATTTTTTGTTGCCCGGAACTGAACCGGAACCGAACCGAAAGCTGTGAACCCGAACCGGAACCAAACCGATAAAAATTTCGGTTCGACACTCTGGCCAACAGGGCTAATGGTGAGATTTCAAACCAGAGGTACGTCACGTGAAACCACCCTACCTAATACTAACGCCCTCCCAAAACCGAAAAAAAAAATTTGGCCAATGCATATGTTTACTATATCTATATGCTGCATAAACTTCCGTAGAAGTACATGTGGGTGGCACAAAAAAAAGAAACGGGTGTGATATGTGTAGTAATTGTTTATGTGTGTACAAATGAGCGAGGTATGCACAGCGATGTGATACTGTAATCACTGCGACGATGTATGTCACCTGTCGGAAGGCGCGTTTGTGTTTTACCGCCGCCCTTGTCAGCAGGCGAAAGTTCAACACACTCCCTTTCGTCAGTTTGCATTTAGTTTCTTTCGTAATTAGTCCAGGTTAACGAAATTTGGTAGAAATGTGCGGAGCATAAACGTAAACATAGTACATTTCTTTTAAATTGGATAAGCGGTTCAGAAGTTCGCTGTCTTGGGGAAGTTTCCCCGCCGCACTACTCACGCGAAGACAAACCAACGGCTTGCGAGAAACAAAAGAAAGGCACAAAGAAAGTAACCTGTAAGCGTGATCCTGTGAGTGTGATGAGCGTGAAGACCTGTGTGAGTGTGAGGACCGTGAGGAGCGATGAGTGTGAAAACCTGTGAGTGTGAGGACCGTGATGACCTGTGAGTGTGAGGACCGCGAGGACCTGTGAATGCGATGAGCATGATGACCTGTGAGTGTGAGGACTATGAGGAGATGTGAGTGTGAGTGCCGTGAGGACCGTGATGAGCCTGATGACCTGTGAGTGTGAGGACCGTGAGGACCTGTGAGTGTGATGACCTGTGAGTCTGATGACCTGTGAGTCTGATGATTCGTGATGACCTGTGAGCGTGATGACCGTGATGATCTGTGAGCGTGACGACCATGATGATGACGGCGAGTGAGTTGGTTTTGTGCTGAACCGTGAGGTTGAGTCTGGGTGATGACCCTATTTTGAATAAATCGTGACCGTGAGCGGGCCTGAGTTCTGATTGAGGAAAAAATAGTGATCGTGAGTTTGAGTGAGGACAGCTTAAAATGCCGACCTATGGATCCTACACGAAGCTGAGAACCCGGCCAGATCTCTCGCTCTCTACTTCGTGGGGCAGTCCCGCCGAGACCTGGGTGTCGACCTCACCGGCCCGTCGGGTGGCTGTGCTGAGACACCGCCCCCGGCTTACTGGAAAGTGCTTCAATTGCACCGCCGCCTCGTGGAGCAGGCGCCACAATTGGACATCACGACAACACCAGCGTCACGCCTCGCCCAAACCCTGCTGGAACCACAGCTCACTCCCGTGCAGATCGGACTCTCGGATTCGTTCCCATGGGTCCGCCTCACCTCCTCCAGCCTTCCAGGACACCTGCGAGACTTCGAGTGGCAGCGCGGCTGGGAGTGCTTCCCACACGAGACCGCCTACTTCGGTGGGGCGTGTGTCGCACCGATCAGTGCCCGAACTGCGACGCCCGAGAGACGAACGTGCATGTTGTGTCGGAGTGTGTGGTGACGCGCCCGTTCTGGCGGGTGGTTCGCGCTAGTTTCCGGGGGCTGGGCGTGGCACTGTACCTCCTACGCGGACGGTGTCCTTCTGGGCTCTTCGCGTGCCTTCTGCTCACCGCGAGCGAGTACGTCCTGGGGCGAAACCGGTGCTGCGCCGTGGGACAGGGACGGAGGTTGCGCGCGCTCTGGCCGCTTTTGTTCAGGCTACGGCGGGAGCTCGAGTCGCACCTCTAGGCGCACCTGTTCCTTCTCGGAGAGCAGGAGTTCCTGCGGGCGCTGGTCCTGCCGATACTTCCACGTGCACAACTCTCGCATCGAACTGCGATTTCAATACGTGGATCCTATCGAGATCGCGTTAGGCGGAGAAAGTGGGAACGGGACGCGATGCGGCCCTCTCTTTGTGGCGTCGCAGGGGCGGGAAGTGCAAGCGCAACACCGGTCGGTGTCTCTTTGCGCTAGTGATCGCGCGGAAGGGCGCCTCGCGGAGCACCGGGCGCGAGCCCGCGCTTTAGGCGCGGGGTTGGCTAACTTCGCTTGAGGATTGTAGAGACTGTATATACTGTACGTAACGCGTTTTCGGTTTTTGGGTTTGTTCTAGTCATGAAACCACTTTTGTAAATAAAATTTTCTTACCAGATCAGCCAATCGCTTAGCAAGGTTTTGATCGTCTGAATGTTAGTCTCCCTTTATGTCCGGCTAGCAGGTAGCGAAGGCAATGGTGCTGCTTTCCTAGGACCCTATGACTTTAGGTCTACTCAGCCGTATTTCCGCTCTTTTTCCGTAATTGAAGATACCCCCCCCCCCCGACACACACACACACACATGCACACGCACACGCACACGCACACGCACACACGCACGCACACGCGCACGCACGCACGCACACGCAGACACACAGCAGACACACGCAGACACACGCAGACACGCAGACACACGCACACACGCACACACATATTTCTTGTGTTACGACTTTCACTATAGAAACACTTGAGGAAGTAAAACTGAACTGAATAACTGCGAACAAGTCCAGAAGCTGTAGGTGAGCTTGCAGAATCGGTGCCTGAAGTAACAGCGTAGCAAAGATGTGATGTGTGCTTGTTTTTTCGTCCTGATAGTTCTCATCACGGAGATAAATTAGTGTTTTACGATTTATATACTACGTTATTTATGCTTACATATTATATATGTAATTTTATCCCTCTCTCCGCAGTTTTTATCTCTCCAGTTGTAAATAGATCGCAAAATTGTCGCTTTTCGCCAAAATAAAGACACCAGTAAACATCTGTGAGCGTCAAAAACACAGGCCCGCATTGCCGGTAAGTTGTGGCGTCTTCGAACTTCTCCCCGCCGGTCTAAAACAATAATATGGAGCCCAGCATGAGTTCAGGGTTCGGCGGTCCTCAAACGTATAAGCTGTAACTTTTCAGAACATTCCTCTTTACATAAAATTGGGCGTAAAGGAAAGCTTCGAAAAGCGGCTGAAACACACCTGTTTCTGCCTGTAAAACTGACGTGGTCGGCTAAAACTGGAGGCACAGATGTCCATAAAAACAAGCCTTGCTTTTGTTTTAGAAGGCAAGTTTAATAAACAGGCGAACTGATCACCGTTGATTTGGTTTCCTGGGGAAAAGAAAGACACTAAAATCAGGACTAAGGGGAGTGACTCTCGACCATCTGTTGAACATTCCATTCACGAAAAAAGTCAAAATAGTCTGTTAGTTTTCTTTTTTATATCTGTAGCTTATATATTGATCGTTCGAAATAAATAGCGCTGCAGACGTAAAGTCAATTGAAACATCTTCTATAATTCATATAGAGTTACCCGAAAAAGTAACGTTTTTTCGTTCAATTTATTTATTATATCCATTAACGGATTGCGATATGTAAAGAAACAAAAAGACAATAATGGGGACCATTGAAAGGGTATCAACCTCTCTCCGGATGCGAGCTTCTATAAAGCAGTCTCTGCTCTGACACATGCGCGTTTGTACCCATCTGGTGAGTGATCAAAACTGCTAAAACGTAGCGGTGAAGGTAGATGTGCGAATAATTCAAACTTTAAAACCGTCAGATTGCCGCCCGTAGCGAACACAAAACGGCCGCCGTGTACGGTCTTGTGATTGGCTTCGAGAATTCGGGTTAAACACATGGACAGAGAGTTGCGCAGCTGGAAGTTTCGAGCCAGTTTTGTGATTTTTTTTTACGTTTGTTTTTCGTCGTAATCACGCGCTCGTGGCTCCAAGACAACGAGTCGTTTCACTGATCGGGAGCTTTAAAGCTGGATACTGAACCAAACAATTTGGTGTCCATAATAAGTGGCGCAGGTTATTTCCACGAGCCAGCAGCCGCCGGTGTGCGTGAGCACAGGTAACAACATTCACGTCATAGTCCCCATTCGCGCTTAAGATGAATATGAAATATATGGGCTTCGGGCCAAAGGAGAATAGAGACAGGCTTTTCATCTCCACAAGTGAAAGCCACATGCTTGTTAGACCAATTTATCGCCTTCCTTTTACACCAGACCCCACTGTGGAGATGAAAAGCTTGTCTTTATTCTCTTTTCCCCGGAGCCCACACATATCACTGTCATTTTAAGGGTGAATGGAGGACTACGACGTCAATTTCGTTGCGTGGGCTCGCGCAGACCGGCGGCTGCTGGCTTGTGGAAAGATCGTGCGCCACTTAATATAGACACTGAAATGTTTCGTAGTTCAGCATCCATTTAAAGCCCCTTCATGTTCTAAAAGTAGCGCAAGGACCGTCGATGCTCGAGGCTCTTGCAGCGCCTAGCCCTTGGGAGGATCATGGCGGCACAGCGCAGCACTGAGCTACATTTCAGACGTCCTGTTTTACTCAGAAGTGGCGCGCGGCACGTGTCTCGAGCATTTCCACAACAATCAATAATGCCACGTTTCCCAGAATATAGGGGCTTTAACGGAGCTGCCATTGCTGTGGCGCCTGTCGGTCAACACACTGCTTACAAACGAGCCCTCGTTTGCCCACAGCGGACGCGGGCAACGCGCGTGCGCACGAGCCAGCTTCTGGTGAGTCGAAGCACCTACGCACGCGCAGTGCCGACAGTAGCGCCACCCCGCAGTGGCGTGACGTGTCGAAGGGTTGAGTTGGTCCACACTCTGTTTCCACCCGAGTCTGAAAGCAGCCGAAGCTACGATTCAATAAAACCAATCTAACCACGGAAAAAAAAGCGCCAGATTACGGTGCGTTTATTGTGCGTGATGGTCAACGAGGTAGAGGAGCTTAGAGAGATATACCGGTATCCCGTTCACCAGGCAAAAGTTACCCCCACTTGGCTGCCGCCATCTTGTGCAATTTTGACCACTAGACACGTGACCGTACCAAATCCTGAGGCTCTCACGCAAAACTGAGCCGAGATTTGTATTGCAATCGCTGTAAAAAACACGATAAACTATTTTTTTAATACTTCTAGCTTCAGATAGTAATGTCTAGCTTCAATAAAAACCCAAATACATCACCGCGGCTAACGGTATCTAGCGGAGCCATTGCGAAGATGCTCGAGGTTTTGTCGTAAAAGCACGTTGTGGACTTAAAACTAACGAAACAACTTATCTCGTCGGCACTGTTATTAAAGGTCAATAAGGAATTATCTGTGAGCGGGTCCTTGTTAAAATCTAGACATAAAACTATAAGGTTATGTGTCTAAGGGTCAAAAATATGCAACATGGCGGCGGCCGGGTGGGGTGACTTTCAGCTGCCAGTTTATCGGTCTAAGCCCCTCTACCTCGTTGGTGACGATTTAGCCGGTGAGGCGCCAAAAATGACGCGCTCCGTGATGATGCACTTTTCTCGGTGCCTAATGGGCCCCATGGGATCGCAGTGTGGACGGCGATCGAACTTGGAGTAAACCGGATTACGTCTAAAGTGGGCTTTCACCATCATCATTTAGGCACGCCCAATATGGCGTCATCGGCGCGGACAAGTGTGAATAACCAAAAGTGTGCTGGAGGACGTCACGCTGAAGCCACGTATATATTCGCAGACCCGCAAGCCTCCATGGGTTACTATAATTTTTGCCGTCTCACCAAATATGGCAAATGGGTATAATCCAATTTAAATAAAAAATGATTTCGTAATCTGTAACGACGTAAATTAACAACAACAAAAACAAATTGTAGAGCCCATCCACTTCACGTAAAGATGAAGGACAGGCGAAGCTGTTATCTTTACGACAACGGTACGACAACGTTACGACAACTTTACGACAACTATACGACATCTATATGATTTACATATGATTGCAATGAAGACACGCACACGACTTGGTTGTTTAATTGTCTTTATTTATTTCTTAGTGACTTAAGTGATCATTGCCTTATAGCCACTTATGGGCAAGTTCTAAACAGTGTTTCGAGGGACACCTCGAGGACAGCTTTTTCCGATTGAGCCCAAGTCTCCTTATCAGCATCGCGGAAGCGAAAGAAAAAAGGTTAGATCGGCGCGTTATGCACTCAGCCTTGTGACAGCGCACTCTTAGGCGAGATAAGTCGGTGACCGTAAATGATAACAAGGGATCAGGACCTCACTATCTAATAATGTCAATGTAGGCTGACTCTCGCGGGTTACCGCCACTTTTTATTTATACTTGCAACGACCAATCGAAACAGAAAAGCGCCATTTAAATGGAAGTTTTTTAGTTTTTTTTTGTTAACATTCATGGACACATTCTTTTCCCAGATCCTAACGCATAACAACTTCGCTGTAAAAAAATGCGTCTGGGTAGTGTAGTTGCACTTTTTTGTATTTTAAAGCTCGACCTTGTCATAATCAAAACCTACAAGTAAACAACATCATTGGAACGAAGATACTACTATAACATCTTGGTTGTGAAAGCCTGCGCTTAGACAGCACGAGCGCTTCGCGCTCATTCAGATTACAAGCTTTTCTGTTGAAAAAGGCTCGTTCACACAGATGCCTCGACCGCGTTGCGGTACCTTGCGTCGTGCAGCACAGTGCCTCCCCATTGGCTCATCGTAAGGGTCGCCATAACAACCGCTCGACACAAGCAGTCCTAACGCAGTCCAACGCAGGCGTCTGAACCGACTTTAACTCATTGCCAACCACATGGGAGTGCAAGTCTTGCCCTCATTGCAAACCACAAGGGAGCCTCTATGTGCACGTCAGGGCATGTCTAGAAAAGTTTCGTTACGTCGGTTTGTGCAAGGTAGTCGCTAGAAAACCGATGGCCGTCCAGCTGCCTCTTCAGCGCCTCTCTTATCGGCAATCAATAAGGAAAATCTAAAAAAAAAGAATCAAGAAACGCTTGGAGACGAATTTATTGATATTGCCTTTCTTGTTGGGCAATTACGTTGTAAACTTAGTGGGGATTAGACCCTTTTGAAAAGTTCATCAAGCAGCATTTATGATCGCCATTTCTTGGGCACAACGTACGTGCTAGGGCAGCGAAGAAGGGAAGGCTCCGCAGACTCTCTGCTCGGAGGGTTTCGAATTGTGATAACAGATGCGACAAGGGAAGGGGCGTCGAAAAAGGAGAGAGTTTAAAGCGAAGCAGAGTGGAAAGGACGCTTAAGGTACGTCAGCCTGTACTCCCTATATAATGACATGCGACAACGCCGGTATGCTGGAGGCAGCTGCGAGTGACATCCAGAAAAGCTACGAAGCGGTACAACGGTAAACTGGTAAGTGCATGAATGCTCCGCATTTTCAAACCGGGTATTTGTGTTTCATATGAAAACTTCAAAATGTTATATCGACAGAAATAAACGTTCGTTTTAAAAGATTTTAAAACAAATATAAAAATATATGTTTCCAGAAATCACGAATTAGCCTTGGAACACACTGAGACCGGAGAGTTGACGACAGCAGCCCTTCGATGTGTCGTGAAGTTTAGTGCAGCAGCCACCGTTGCAAGTTCTTTAACAAAACAATCTTCTAGGGGGCGCTTTAGCATAAAAAATGTTATTGTCTTTTGGAAACAACCATACTTGAGTAGTAATTCAATTACTTTTCCTGTTAATTTGTAATTGCAATTAATTACTTTCGGCTAAAAGATTTGTAATTGTAATTTAATTACTTTCTAGCTTCAGTAATTTCAAAATTCCAGGCACAATTACAATTACTTTTGCAAGATTTTGCAGCGCCGGCGCTTTCCGCCCTTTGACCACGGTGACGACAGTACAGCCAAAGCGACAGGGGAGAGAGTGAATCCCAACTTGCTCAAGAGGAAAGGAGAAATGGGAAAGAGCGGCTGGGATACAACGGATTGAATGGTTTTGTAGACTGTAAAACGATTTAATGAAAACTTCGAGAAATAATTTGATAAATGAGGGCTATATTCGCGTCCGTTTTCGTTCCTGTCGTGGCTGAATCTGTATCTTCGTCTCGTTCGCTACCTGTTGCTCGTGTTCCTAGGAGTCGTTCTTATTTCTCATTCCCATCCGTGGGTATCGGGGTCGAAGTCCAGCTGGTTGGGCTCCGATCACATCATCCGGCCGAGGCGGGGAGGTTAGAGGTTCTCCGTCTTCGCCGCCAGCATATTCGCTTACATATTTCAGTCAAGGTTGGGGACCTTTACTGTCCACGAATTTATTTTCTTATCTTTATGAGTTTTTCACGTCCCTCTTCTCTAGCTAGTCTGTTGGTACCACCAACATTAAGTTGTGCTACTCTAACATTGAGGCGAAGAAGTAGCAGGTCTCGTTAACACGACTCACCCCGCCTTACTCCCAACCGTTGCTGCTACACTGCTCTTCCCTCTCCTATTCCTTGTCTACCTTTTTGTATATATTTTCATTCTTTACTGTTTGCTCTAACCCCTAACCCTTTCACCCATTTCTCAACCTAATTGGACAAGATTCCAACATTTTTAAAAACCGCAGCCTTAGATTGTCGGGAGCTTGTTTGTTACTCCAAAGATACGAAAGAGTTGGAAAAAAAGACTCTTTCGTATTTCTGAATCTATTACCAACGCGCTCAATCCAAGTTTACTTTGTTTGTTCATTTCTTTTTCGGTGCAGCCTTTTTTTTTATGAAGGGCTTCTCAGGCACGTGCGTGGCCTGGAGCAAACCGGCGTTATCAAATTTTGAAGGTACGCCAAACAGCACCTAATTTCCCTTATCCCATAGAACGAAGCCTGCAGTCCGTAGCAGCGAGCTGTTGGATAAACTCCCATTGACTGGCGCGCGGCATAGTTCAAAGGAACGCCACCCCACAGAGGAGCCCTCTCCACGGCGCAGCAACCCGGTAGAGTTCTTGTGTAGGCTCCCTACAGGAGCCAGAGTTGCGCGTCTGTTTTCCACGTGCCACCGCGACGCTATTCGTCAACATCCGATCACGTGAGGAGCCGGATCAATTGTCATGCAGGAAAGTAGACGTTGCGCGCGCCCCGGCGTACGTTCCCTTGCTTTGAGTGCGCCGCGCGCCTCGAACGGGCGGCACCGCTATTTGCCGAATTCAGACATGTGAGGAGCAGGATCAACATGCCGTGGAAGAAAGACGGTGCTACAGGGATGAATGCGCAACTCTGGCTCCTGTATGGAGCCCATACAGGAACTCTAGCCACCGATAAGAGGGAGAGGTAGCCGGGCTCTGCAGAGCAGCCGACTGCAGTCTCCACAGAGGTCGCGCAGCCGGGCTCAGCGCGGCGCGCAGCTTGTCGATATGCGCTACGTATACGAATGCTTTCGCATTCCGACACGTAAGCAGTCTTAAGTGTCTTTGTAGTTTTTTTTCAACTCAATGTACATAATTTACAATAACATGAAGCGTTTGTAGGTGTATGTGGTTGTATTAGTGCGTGTCGATTGTAGTTTGATATTAACACTAATAAAATACTCAGATATGACTAATTGTGGCATTTTTATTTGCCCGGCTAACAGAAGTGTGTCAACTCAATTTTACTTAGCGATTTGGCGTTTTCCAGTATATAAAATAAATTTATTTTATTTATTGCGATTATAAGAATGGAGGAGTTCATAACTCCAAACTGTCAAGTTCTATAATTAATTTAACAAATTTCATAAAAGGAAAGTACAATACGTGACATTTATACAGCGGCCATATAACCCATTTAAAGTTATATGGCCCAAGGTTGATAGCTCTCAGAAATTTGTAATGGTAGAGTAATTGCATTACTTTTGAAAAGTAATTTGGAATTGTAATAATTTACTTTTCACGTAGTAGCAACTGTAATTGTCGTTGTAATGGTAATTGTAATAAATAAGTAATTGTAATTGCAATTAAATTACATTTTGAAAGTAATTTACCCATGTATGGAAACAACCCCCCAAAGGCCAATATCTTTGTTTCTTTGTACATATTTAAGTGATTTGTATATTCTTCTAACTTTCCAAGTATAAGTAGAAACGAGCTATACATTCAAGGCGTGGGCTACCTGGCATAAGCTGCCTTGTTAGCAGTTTTCTAGCTGCGCTCAGCAGAGGACAGTCAGCAGTGTTTACATTTTTGCCCCCCTTGTCGCACATCTCCCTGCCAAGTTCAACGTCTGGCTCTAAACTTTTCCAAAACCCAATGTGAACTAAAAAGTGCAGCAGATTTTGAAAGCAAGCTAGAAGACAAGCAATAATTTTAAGATGTCCAAAGTGCTGCTGCTACTTTCGGTCTCAGGAGGATAAAAACTTTACGCTTCTAATATGTCCGAGTGTAGTTCATGCACACATTAGCCATCTCTAGGAGCTCATGGTAGGCTATATAAAACTCTCTCATGAACACGGGAAGACAAACTTCATGGCGGCCGATGAGGGATTTTGTTCATCGCTTGCATGATATGATGCTGCATTTCTGCGAATTAGTAACTCCAATCCTTCCCTAGATCTTTGTAAGGGCGCATACCAGCTACTTGAAGTTCATCATATTGCGTAACTATCTGAAGCTTAGGTAAAAAAAGTAGACAGACTGCGGAAGTCGTGAGTCAAAACCAGGTGCAGGGAAGTGCTGCTTGTCTCATCATTCGGAAAAATGTTTTCAAAAAGATTGACCAAAAATACCCACAGCCGGCTATTCGGCAGGGAGATGCGGAGGAGTAGAAAAGAAAGATGACGCAAGAAAGCCTAGAGTTTTTACGGAGAGACACTGAAGGAAAGAAGATGATAGTGTGCGGTAACGCCAGAGCAGCGAGTCACCTGTGGAAGGTGTTTCAATACTCGTGCTTCAATAATGACAGAATATCAGTGGAAGGCACAGAGAGGTCGGGAAAGGTCGCCGTACTGCTCTTCTTATTCAATAGTTGTAATTTCATTCGTGAAATTCGCAATTGTACTCAAAACAGCTCGCACGACCTTCTGCTTCATCACCATGAGCTTGCCAAATTATTTCAAACGTCTTTTGCGGTTTGCTGAGAGTGACGGAAAATGCATGATCGCTCATCGCCCTGGTTTTCTTTCCACGCAAAAGTCGCAATGTGCTTGTGCAGATGGTCACAAAAGCTTGTGTAGAGCAGCTCCATATGTTCACAGTTGAACGCCCTTTAGAATAATGACATGTAAAATTATCTGCATCAGATAGCTGCGCGTGCATCACCGTGCTGTGCTGTAGTCTCTTGTTATGCTCGTATATTCATACACTCTAAGGTCGAACGTTGTCATGTCCCGGAGGCTAATTTTACGACGGGTATTTCTCGTGTGTATTATTTTTAATTGCAATAATTGTGTTCTTCGGAAATGCGAAAATGATAACCTTTTTCACTTTTTTTAGGAAAAAGACGCAGGCTCATAGATAGCTGGGCTGACCGTTCAGCTCAAACGAGTTCAGTCATAAGTCTCCAATAAAGTCCTAAAAAGAGATACGTGCTGATGGAGACCCAGAAAAGAATCGCCACTGGTCCAGCATACACGGAAGTAGATGGCTTCGTGATGAGCGCAAACTTCAAGCCGGAACTGGTCCGAAGCGCCATCAAGTACAGTCCTCGCGCCAACGACCTGTTCTTGGCCACATTTCCCAAGTGCGGTACCTTTTGGGCCAGCCACATCGTCTACCTGATCTTCACCAAGGGAGTGCCACCCTCCTGTGCCCTGGACCTCCTTCTGAGAAACCCTACGCTCGAAATGGTAGGAGCCAAGGTCATCGAGGCCATGACGCATCCTGGACTCATTGTGACCCACCTGCCCCACCGCCTCACGCCGTGGGACTCCAGGGCCAAGTACATCTACGTTTGCAGAAACCCGAAGGACGTTTGCGTTTCATTTTTTCTTCACACTCGCACTCTGGCCGGCTACGAATACGAGCACGGGCAATTTGAAGATTTCTTCGAGATATTCATGAGCGGGAAAAACAGTTTCGGCGATTACTTCGAGCACGTTACTTCCTGGTACGCTCACAGCCAGGAACCCAATGTCCTTTTCCTCCACTACGAAGAGATGAAGCGTGACCCCAGATATTACGTTCTCGAAATCGCCAAGTTTATGGGCAACGAATACCACACAATGCTGCTTGAAAATGAAGGCATACTAGAGAACGTGGTGGAACTCAGCAGCATAAAACGCATGAAGCAATACGCCGACAAAAACTTTAAAGACTTTTTTGGGGAACCGATTACACGCGAGGACGTTCCCGAGGGGCTGAGAAATTTGCACAAAGCATGCCAGCGTCGCCCGGGGACGGGCAGTCCCATACGAAATGGCGTCGTTGGTGGCTGGAAGACGTTCTTGACTTCCGAAATGAACGTCAGGATGGAAGAGAAGATCTTGCAGAAGCTGTCCCACACCGATATCGTGGACGTGTGGAGAAGACACGGCATCGTGCGGCCCAGGGTTGAATAGGCATCCGTCCGAAGAAACGCACCTTATTCAGATAACTGATGTGCGTTGCCATGATACCCAATCTATCGCCAATAAAATGCTAACGTTTGCATTTCTGACTTTTTGTGTGAATTTAGTGTAGTGATGCTTGGAAACACTGTTTTTTTTAGAACGTTTTTAGAACTTACTATTCCGCGCTGTGTGCATTGAAAAAAAAAGAAGAAAACCGTAAGGTTGAATGCTAAATAAGTGGTAGCGCTATCTTGAAGTCTCACTGCTCAGAAATTATAGATTTACAAATTTTTGAATGGAGTATCCTAGGAATCCCGATAAGAATATTGATGTCCCAATTCTGGACTATGCCTGTATCATTTGGCACCCGCACACGCAAATATGTATGAACCAAATCGAAAGATTTTAGAAAAAGGCTGAGAAATATGTGCGAAATATCTATAATTATCACGATAATACCTCTCAAATAAAGCTCCAGGCTCGGATGGAAACCTTTCCAACAAGAACGAAAGTGCTTCCGTCTCAAGTTTATTCTTTATCTATATTACGATAGCATCGGGATAGGTAAATCAAAATACCTATTGGCCCCTCATTATGTTTCTCTTTAAAGTAGCAATAAAAAAAGTCCGAGAATGAAAAAAGTCCGAGAACAATAAAAGAAGTCCGAACAAATGATGACTGGAACATTCTGCCCGACTTACTGGTAGAGCTTCACGATCTTCAATTCTTTTTTTTTTTGAAATCATGTTATTCAAGTCTGCTTTGACGGTTTACTTTGTTCGACTAGTGCTTGCTGTTGATCGTGTTCACATATTATTGTAGTACGTATTGGCATGTTTCTCCCGTATGATTTGTTAGTTTTGTTGCTTGTTCCGCTATATGTTCGTTTTTGTATAATTACTTCCGTCCCCTTGATCCTGTAACGCCCACCGGGCGATATCGGTACCAAATAAATAAATAAATAAAAATAAAAATAAAAAATCCAGTATGGCTTGATATCCACTTTTGGGAACTCCGACCAAATTGGTTCTGCGAAAACTATGCAGAACACATAAAAAAGGTTGATGCCGCAGTGGTCTGTGCCAAAGGGTTCATTAAAGAAAATGATTAGCGTTCAATGCAATTCGGTAATAGATATTTCCCAAGAGTAAAAATTGCAATTATTAATTTTAAAGGTATGGTTTCAGCTAGAATCTTGATGCGAATCGTCGAAAACAACTAAATCCACCCACATTAGGATGACGTAAGGCACGCCTAGCAATTTACGGCGTTCCGAAAAAAAAAAGAAGCTAAAATTGAACGCGTTTTTTTTAGTTAAGGTTTTATATCGGAGCTCATATCTCCGCACCAGCAGTTCCGCTCCTTGTGGCCAAACCGCTCAACTTACGTGCTCCATCATGTATGACAAACTCTAAAAAAAAAAAAAAATGGGTAGCATTTCACATTTTTTTGTCCCATATAATGCACCCCACAACTTCAATTCGACGTACAGTGCACTATAGTCAAACAGACGGCCCCACAATTTACGAGGAGCTTGATAACTGTGAGATATACCTTATGAAACAGCTAAAACATGTATCAAACAACACAGAAAGAAAACACTGAGGTTTTGCAGTAGGGCCGAGAAAACCCCGATTACTTTTTTGTAGTCAGTAACACGTACATTAGCTATTTTAATGAGTTGTATCACACGGCTATCAAGCCTCTTGTGAAAGTTGGTACCGTCGGTTCGACGTCAGTGCTCTGTAGGTCGAACGGAAGGTTTGGGGTGTATTATAAAAGACAAAGGGTGTAACAATTTTATTTTTTTTTTTTTAGAGAAGAGGCTGGATAAGGAATCGTCCGGAATGCCGCGTGAGTTTTGTGTTTTTGACGTCGGTGCCAGTGGGAAGACCCACGTTTACTTGCGATGTGTGGCGGTGCACGCATATGTTGCGTGTCTTGGCCACGGGGAGCGGGATTGCTGTTCGCGAGATGCGTTCCGATAAGAAACCGAAAACGCGTTCAAATTGAGCTATCTCTCGGAACGCCGTAAAATGCTGCGCGTGCCTGATACCATTCTAACTTGGGTGGATTTAGTAGCTTTCCATGGATCGCATTAAGTTTCTTTTTGACACCCTACCTTTGAAGTTACTAATAAGAAAATTAATTGCCAAAAAAGTAATGAATTACTTGATCGTACTGAATGCCAAGAAGTTTCCTTAATTGGCCCTTTGGCACAGACCACTACGGCATCAAATTTTTTTCTGGGCAATGCGTAGTTTTCGCAGGACCGATTTAACCAACGTTCGCCCCCCCCCCTCCCTCCAAAAGAAGAAGAAGAACAAGAACAAGAACAACAAAACAGCAGCAAAAAGAAAAAGAAAAAAAGAAAAGAAAACAATAGCGAACTATAAACATAAGAAAGAACTTGTATTTGCGTGGAAAGTGGAGTGCATGTCACGTATCTTATCATTTTGCATAAGCTTCAGACCTGGTTACAAAATGATTGACTCAAATCATCTGTTGGACAGGTAAGAGGATGGTCTTCATTTGCAGGAACATATACTTTTAATGCATGCGTGTCGATCCCGAGGTCATTGTCAGGAGCTTGGCCTAAAATGGAACATTTTAAATTTAAGAAATTATTCTCTGCATTTAAAAGAAGAAAAAAAAAGTCTGGAGCGTTTAGCTTCCGGAAAATCGCTTGGGAGAGCCATGTACTGTAATCGTCGGTAAGAGAATGTCGAATGACGAGGCTGAAATAATGTATAAAGTTTAGAGCTGAAAAGCCTCTGCGCTGTAACAATTGAGCACTGAATTTCACGTGCTTGCGTCATACTCAGTGCCACAAGGCAGACGTTTGTTTTCTACGTAAAAACATGGTTTTGCTTGGTAATTTTCAGGTTGCTGAGATTAGCGCTCCCTAGAAATTGTTAGAGAGTTTTCAGAGCTTGGAGTTTTCAGGGTGCCTGCATACATTTAACATTGTTCTTTATGCGAGAGTATATCGCTATATGACGCAATGCGACATATAAAAATATATTACTGCTAGTTACGATATTGCAGCCCTTCATGAACAATGATGTCAACAGTTTGGTCTGTAAATTGAGGCATCTAAAGGGAGTTTTCTGGCCTCGGTTGCCACGACTACAGAACAACCTTGATGACCCTTGCCTGTAATGGACGGCTTTTCTTCATATGTATAGGGGGTATTCACTGGACGCCATATTTGAGGTCACTGTTTAGAGCGCATGCTCGGAACGAGCTCACACTAATACGCTGCTAAGACCGGCAATCTTGATGGTGTGGAATGCACGTTGTAAAAGAACTGTGGAAGCTCGCCGTCAGCACGCGCTCAGCAGCCGCGCACACAAATATGGCCGCCAGTGAATAATCCCTATACACATTGCACCGTGCACCTTGGCGCTTCTTAGTGCACTTCCTCGGTTTCTAGTTTTTCGTCCTACAGCCAACACGCAGCTCGGCGCTCTTCTTCTCGAGTACACGCATGCAACACACGTGGCACGCTCCGCTGGCTGCAGTTCAGTAGGAGTGGCATACTGGGGTGTACCGTTGATCCTGATTTCTCGCCCACTGGTGCTGCAGTCTAGAAGCTAGGGATGGGCACTGAATTATACATAGCTCGTTGTGAGTGCAGCTTTGCGACTTTCACATCGGTTTAGCCGCTTTCGGCATATTTTGTATTTCATGAGTTGATATTTAAAGATATGGCATAGTATTGGTCAGTTGAAGAGGATTACACATTCGCCCCCAAAAATTCGGTAGCTCGCGCTCTTCCTCGGAAGCATAGCTGTGAAGCACGCGCCCGGTGCTGGGTCGGGTCCCCCAAAATACCCACCTAACAATCCGATTTAGAGCGCAGCTCTTAGGCGCCCGTTTCCGGGTTTGGCGGTGTTGGCGTCGGCGTAACCGCGCTAAATTTAGCGGGAAAAATTGACGTCACACGACCTGACGACCAATTCAATTCCCCGCTAGTTTAAGCGGGAAAATTATGTCGCTCCGCTTGATTTAGCGGACAAGTTCAATTTCTCTTCTAGATTTAGTGAGGAAATTGAGTTTCTCGGAAGATTTAGCAGACAAATTCAATTTCTCCGCAAAATTTTTTGGAAAATTGATGTCACGTGACCTCGACACCGATTAAATTCCCCGCTAAATTCAGCGCGGAATTGAATTGGTGTTGAGGTCATGTGACGTCAATTTTCCCGCTAAATCTATCGGAAAAACTGAATTTGTTCACAGGTGACGTGAGACCAAGTCATGTGACGCCATTTTCCCCCCTAAATTTAGCAGGGAAACTGAATCGGTGTTGAGGTCACGTGCCGTCGATTTTTCAGCTAAATTTAACGGGGAAGCTGTACGATAAGGGGTGGGTATGAAGCAGGAAGAGGGGATGGTATAAAGGAAGAGGATGGGAGGGTGCGCAGGCGGAGGAGGAGAGGGTACGGAGGAGGCAGAGATGAGGGAGGAAGAATTGAAGACGAGGAGGAGGAGGGGCATACCCTCCCTTCCGTACCCTCCCCTTCGTACCCTCCCCTCGATTTCCTCAAGAGCTGCGCTCTAATTTCGCATAACAAAAACTTGTAAACGTCTTTCGTTTTTTTTTCTCCTGGTGGTATTAGGCAGTTTTTGTGGACCGTTTCCGCCGCGCGCAACCCTCTCCGGAACACTGCTAGAAGATCCTGAACTCTGCAGGCAGGCCTAATGGGGCGTGTGCGCATTAGCGGCGTCTTCTTTGCATGCGGCGAATACCGATTACCAGAATACCGATTACCAGACACTAGATAATCTAGTTTTGCTTAGTCCGGGCATGACGACGAATATTGCACAGCAGCCAATGACCTCGTGCGTGCTGGCGCACCATTTGTGTAATTTGCACGCGGAGAAAAAAAAACGCCCATGCCACCCAGTGTCACGCAGTACATACACCTCTCTTTACAAGCTTGGAATGGACATGCAGTAATATTTATTGTCTTCGTGTATATAAATGTATTAACACGCAAAAACTAAAATGGCATGAGGTCAAGTGCGTAGAAACAGCAATCCGCACGTTTTATCAGACATATGTTTCATGCGCACGTCGCTTTCTTGAAACCAAATGGTATTTTACATTTTTTTTGTACATAGTCAGGTGTCCTATTGTTTGCATATGTGGGATATTTGGGTCTTCGGCAGGAAAATGAAGTGGCAAGCTATCTTAGAGAGTATGTCCTTTATAGATGCCTCTCCATAGGAGGAGTTTGTGTCGTGATTTTGTGAGTGTGACGCCAAAGCATGCGAACCCGACTACACATTCCTGTCATTCTTTTGCTTTCATTATTTAAGATGGAGCAACTGAACTGCAATCTATGTATTTATTAACCAGTAGAGAGGAATTGGTTTTGCTTGTGTGTTTAAACCTTTTTGTCGACCTTGAAATTCGGCGTTTTTATATATTTTTATTCACACTGAAGCGTTTTTAGACCCTTATAAAAGAAACGATAACCGAAGAAACGCGCAGACGCAGCTAAGGAACAGTTTTATGTGTTTTTTTTTGCAAGGAACAGGCGCCTTATGCTCATGTTTATGTCATTTGCTAACAACTTTGTTTGATTTAATAGTTGTTATCTTCACTCGGGAGTGTAGCAGTTTTCTTTTTTACCCATACTATCAACTATATGTATGTACTATATGCCTCGTTGGTTTCTCTTATTGACGCTTTTCTTCATGTTTAGAGATGTCACATGTACTCAAAAAAACTGAATATAACCACTCCTGCCCTGGCTGCCAAAAGGCAGCTGGCAGTATTGAATCAATAAATAAATAAAAAATATATCTTATATCGTTTTTACTCCTGTCTTCGTACCAACTTTATTTCATCCAAAACTCCTAAAGGCAGATTCACGTGGCAAAGGTCAGTTTAAAAATTATTTTTTTTTTTAAAGTGATCGCCCAATCTTTTGGTTTGAAGGTGTTTGGCGTTTCTTCACTCCAGTCAATGTGAGGTCTTTATCTGACGTAGAACCATAGTTGATTTTCGCAAATCTTGCCGAACGTTGAAATTCCAGCCTGTGTTCCCACGATTCTCCTTCTGAACCGCGAGGCCACAGGAGTCTTCCGAAAATGCAAGGTATTAAGGCTAACATTTTGAAATTTTATCAAACGCAGATAATCTTTTTGCGTATCGTAACCAATCCAGACGCACGGCAGCCATTTGGTAGCATGAAGGTTATCGGGGACGGATAAAGTATTTGAGATAAAGAAATCACGTGTCAGCTTAACACTCTCAAGAAACGAATCGTGTACTTCCCAAAATCGCACTTTAAATAGCCATGGGTTTAGACCTAAAAACAGTGTGCGCTTTGTCACTGAACGTGACGTTGGCTCATGAAACGTCCTGCTGAGTGTCGTAGCACAGACTGTTTTTTTAGGTCGAAATATATTTTCTGCCTCGTGATTCTCCGACCTACCTCCACAGATCGCAGCGATTGGCTCTTCCATGTGCTTTGTGGCAAAGTTGATGACCCAAATTTCTGGGATCAAAAACATGTTTTCGCCGGAGTTCCAGCTGTGTCCGTAGCAAAATCAAAATCTTGAACGGGTGATGTGGTCTCAACCAGCTGCTGATGAATTCAAAGCTATGACAAACGCTGGCGTCCTAAAAGCAGGTGGCGGAAAGTTCGCGTAGGGACTAGCGTTCTTTTTACTGAGAGGTATCAAGAGCCAACAGCCAATAAAATATGATGCAATATCCCAGGTTTTACTCTCAAAATATACTAAAACTTTTAAATTAATAATTTTGTTTTGTGTGTGTCTAGACAGCCGGATGTCAGTCAGCCTCAAATGGCGTCTGGTGTCTCAAGTGTATATGAGAAATTTAGCCAGTGCCGTACAACCGCTTGCCTGGGTCTCTAACGAGCATCACGCTGTAGTGATACACGACCACACGCCGTTACGATGCTCATTCATATTGAAGCCGGGTAGGGGTGTGGATTGAACCCAGGATCCCTGAGTTTCGAGGCGCGAGATTTTCTCTCTCCGTGCTCGGAGCTGCGGTTCGTGAACACACTCCGCCACCGACCCCCCCCCTCCCCCCCCCTTTTGCTGCAAAACTGCGCATTGTTGAAAATAACGGTTGGTGCCGTATATTAGCCAGTGCCAAGGCGCCAATTTAGTGAGGTACACGGACTTTCAGATAGAGCTCCGCATTTAGTCTTGAAGAATTAACTTTCGGTTAATAAATTAAACACATGGTTCAAGTTTGGTGTAAAACA
Source organism: Ixodes ricinus (assembly GCA_037355805.1). Classification (NCBI taxonomy): domain Eukaryota; kingdom Metazoa; phylum Arthropoda; class Arachnida; order Ixodida; family Ixodidae; genus Ixodes; species Ixodes ricinus. Next base: position 25,449 of record JAZHYW010003457.1, read on the forward strand.
CCTTTGACATTAAAGCAATATTGACATCCGATTATTTTCGGCATTCAAGGGCGTAGTCAATATACGTACCGAATCATAAATGCAATGGCTGTTTTAATTTTCGTATCCAATCTTGACATCCGGCTTTCCACGATTGGCAGTCATTTTAGCCCGCCCTTCACCAAAGTCGAGCAGAAGTAATTTTGCTCTCATTGACATGAAAACGGGTAATATGAGAGTGCAAACTTGAACGGTGTTGGTTTAGGAGTGCGATGATCCCAAGATTATATCTACCTTTTGAGACAAACATCGAACTTGTAGTTTACAACTGATAATTTTGGTCTTGACGTCAGGGGTAGAAACCATAAGCAGGTGCCACCCGAAACATCCCCTTGCCCATATAGCAAGGAGGTTTCTTTCACACAATAGGGTTTATTACACTATCGTGTTTATTAGGCAAAAATAGAAATTGTAAAAGTCAGTTTGGCTCTACAAACGAGCAAATACTTTTACGAGTACTGTCAGCATCTTGTTGAAAGCTTTTCCTGTATATCTATTTCTTCGTGTACTGATCATTCGAAACGAGGTCTATTCCGCTCCCACAGCCGACGCCTTAGTGGAAACCACACTTGTCTCTAATGCATGAGTGTGCGGGTTTTTCCGGCGAGCGCTAGACTAGTGGCATTCGCGGTAGCAAATCTACTCACGTGGGGTAAAATAAGCGCTTCACACCGGGGTGTCTTGCCCGCTTCATCGGGCGCCGCCGAACACGGGAGGGTGGTTGCACGTTTGGCGTATACAAGTCGTACGCGCTATCCTCCATAGATCAACATCTTGCTTTTTTTTTGCTCAAGGAAATTTCGTATTCTTTTTTCACCAATGATGAGATTGTTTAAAAAAACCCATTCTTTATTTTAAGATATAATGTGTTTATTGTTGCTTTTATAAAGGTATACACTGCACCAAGGTCCACAAGTTAGACGTCTGCTTGCTTATAAAACCAGAATCCCCAAAACTGGAAAACACAAGACCTACCTGTAATCCACACCAACAAAATCCCACCATTAATTTTAAATCGCTGAAAAAAAAGGTTGCCCGCTTTTTTGTAATAATTACTTACATCGAGTCAGTGGCACATATTTAATTGAAAATTTGTAATGATCTGTTTACAGATACGACGGAAAGTTTCACTTGTGTTTTTTCCATCACATCTCAGTAATTTAGCTTTCTAGCAGTCATTCTTCCATTTTTGGACCTGAAACCGACATTTTGTCCACAATTGTTAACAGTGATAATGGATACCAGTTTTTACTACGGAGTCCGTACTAATCTATTCTTCTTATCCCAATATCCTCTGTGTATCCGTTACTGGAAAAACGACTGGAACCAGTGTTCGAGAAATTCCCTTTCTGACTAATGACTTGAAAGGGGTCTTCAAGACAGCCCTGACTGAAACAGACGGTGATGAGGAAGAGAGCCTTCCCAGCCACTGTTTTTCCCAGATATGCAAAACAGCCGCTAATGCACTTGCCATATTATTTACGTAGTTTGTCATGTGACGAGTTGCAGATTATTTTCAAGTGATCACTTGTGGCTGCGACATTCATAATTGCATAAGAGATCGTAAGATAGATGCCACAACCATCATGAGGAATGTTGTGCTGCAATGTCAATTTCAGTGGCCACACTACAGCTGCACTCTGTTTCAGCCTAATTTTGCGAACAAAAATCGCTGCCGCCCTTTGGAGCTAATCAGAGCAACGAAGCAAGGTTTGTGAGAGCTCTCTGCAGGAGAAGTACACTCCCACGATATGTGTCACGTCCCCCAGCCAAATGTTCCGGTTGGCTCGCTGGTGCCATAGGGTAACGCCATGTAAGCTGCAGAAGGTCGAGTCGACCTAGTTCCATTAACAGTTCACCTCGTTCGTAAATGACCAGAAAATGCTCATGCCAACCCAAGGATGAAGGTCGACAAATTTCCCAGCATACGGTCTCCGATTCTCTTCTTGTGGCCCAGATGATGAGCTGCCTCTTGAGTTTTCTCACTTTATCCCCCTGGTTACTGATGGTCCTTGTCTCAGGTGTCCGGCCCTTGCAGCTTGCCTCCAGACGTCGGTCGCCGTCGCAGTATTCTCTTTAATTCTCCGAGGAATCATCGTACTGGAACACGAAAGTAACAGCATAGAGTGAATGAACGAAGTGAGACACACCTTATACTTCTAAATTAGAGAACTACTGTGGGTCTTACTGCATGACGTGCCAAACGGAGATAAATTATGTCTGGAGCTTGAGGAGGTGGGGTGAGGGGGGGGGGGGCTCGATGCGTGCTGAACGACAGGTGCCAGATGCTGCCATACCCCCAATTCCTGAGAGAGAGAGAAGACAGGTGTGAGTCCAGGAAACTGGCATGTTCGAGCAACGTTTTTTTTTTAGAGGTACCTTCCTGTTAATTCCCTTCGAGGTATATCCATCTGACTAGTCAATTCAGAATTATGTTCAATGTACCCAGTCAACTTGTTTAGCCTGTTTGCAAATATATAATGACTGGTAAATTCACTTTTTATAGTGTTGCGGTTTTTTATGCTTATATTTTGGTGCCAACTTCTCTTTTATGATTTTACAGATTCGCAAACCCCATGTTCGCTCCTGATTAGCGTCATTTGCCACGATATTTAAAAGTTTTCCAGTAAAGTGGTGTGAAGCCTTCGATGCGTGGAGGTTGCGAAATCGTTAAGCGTGAACAAGCAATTGAATACGTTCGACCGTTTTACAAGTCACGTCCGACGTACATACGCTCAAGAAATTAACCGGGTGACATACACTGCGTTGGAGAGAAGACGATCGTGCCATGCCTGACGCGAAGGACAGCACAAACACTTTAAGAAATGTTTGCACCCACCAAGAACGAACTTGAAGCGGAATCCCGGAATCCCGAATGGCGAAGTGAGTTCCCGGCTTTTTTGCTTCTTGCCCGAGGAGGCCCATTAAGAACACATGCATAGCCTGATTCGAGTAACTCACGTGACATTTAAACGCCAAGCGAAGGTACAACCGAAAATGAAATATACTTGGAAAGAGACATTCGCTGATGATGATGCCGCGGCTTCACCTAGCTCGGATGCGTAACGCTTTGTGGATTCCATAGCTAATGCGAGCGCTACTGCAGACTCCAGCTTTGTGCCTTACTCTTCAAGCAGACGAGTTTGCATTTCTTTGTCGTTAATCCCGGAAACAATTCTGTCTCGTACAAGGTCACTGAGGAATGTTCCTAACTCGCAATGTTCCGATAGCTTCTTTAGTGAGGCTACGTAGTCACTGACCGGTTCGCCCTTTTGTCGTATTCGGCTGTTAACCTTGAAGCGACTCACCGTGAGTGACGGTTTTTGCGGAGAATGGTTACTCAGAGTTTATAGACAGGCCGCCAGTGTCGCTTCCGTAGACTTCTTTGGTGCGAGCACACTTCGAAGCATGGAATTTATCCGTGATCCACAGCAATTGAGTAAGACAGCAAGTTGCTTGGTGACTGGGACGTTGTTTGGAGCAAAGAACTGTTCCATGCGTTTCAAGTATTCTTGTCAGACCTGACTCTAGGGGTCAAAAGGCTCCAGTGTACCATATTTAGACATCTTGTAATCAGGTTAAATACTATTTACCCTTCGTCGCCAATTGTTACGAGGCTATATAGAGGACCGAGACGAGAAACGTCCGATGGTCCAGTGCATGTAAATTACTTTGACACTTAAAACGCGAAACTGTTCACTAAAGGAAGATTCTAAAACTATACTCGGCGTCAGCTTATTTGTGCTACGTTTTCAAGGTTAGCGTAGATTTCATAGAGATTTTGCCCCGCATTGCTGCGTGGTCACCTGGCTTCGCATTACGTCACTTTCCCTGTTAAACTCTCAGACTCTCTCTTTCTCTGTCAAACTATTTCTTAAACACTTTATCCACTAAAGTTGACGGCGAGTATAGCGTCCTATAAAGCATTTTTAGACAGATAGTGGAATACGCTGGTATGAAATCTTTTGTTTGCGCAGCATTCTAGTTTAACAAACAAGAGATCAAATAAAAAAAAGAAACTCGTCCGGGGATATTTCCACAAGTAAATCACGAACCTAAGTATTAACGTAGGTCATAAAGTGCAAGCAAGGCTTCATTTTGCTTTTCCTAAAACACAACACAAAACAATAATAAAAAATCAGCAGAACCCATCCTTTGGGAATGATTATCTACGTTAATGCGAATAGCATCAAACGGTGCGGAGTTATGCGCGTTCGTCAGGTGGCCGGCACACTCTAGATACGCCAGCCCACTCTTGAGGCGATTCTAAATTTGTTGACACTTTCACAGCCCTGCGCACGATCTCCGCAGCCCAGCACGTGCGTTTGTGTCACTTAGGAAGGCGAGCAAAGCACGCGCCATACGCACAAACACTCAAAATGGTACCGACCAGACTTTCTGGCGTCTCAGCTAGTCTCAACCAACGGTACTCTAAACGGTTGTTTATATCTTTACCATAGGACGCGCTTACAGCGCTGTCACAGCTACCGGTGCGCGCGCGTTCCATGCACGAGGGCTCATTCCGCTCTCGTGAGGCTGAGCACGGCCGCTACATCACCCTCTCCCGAGCGCGGGAGAGGGTGAGCTAGCGGCCGTGCTCAGCCTCACGAGACGGAATGAGCCCTCGTGCATGGAACGCGCGCACCGAGTGACAGCGCATCTAGGTAAAGATATAAACAAGTGTTTAGAGTGCGTTGAATGACTGCCTTCATAGCTGGGGAGGAAAAAGAAGTGACCATAAGTGGACGCTCTATTCTGACTGTCTTAAAATTTTAACAACTTGCTAGGGCCCTTGTGGCCCTGGAAACCGCTGCGGAGAAGGCAGCGATTCTTCAAGTAAGATGAGCTCGAAGGAGAGTAGTATGACGGTCATTGGTGACCGGGTTAATGTTCAGGAAGACGAAAACTCCAAGGTGTACAAGGACTACAGGATCATTCTGCCACGTCTACCGACAGGTATGCTGGTTTCCAACTCACTCTTTCTGCACGCGGATATCACCGGAAGACCATACAAGCCGACAGACTTTAAAGAAGCTCTTTTTTCGATAATTGAGCGTGAAGATCTGATCGCACTAGGCCCCTACCAGATGAGCCATGTATGGATGGCAGTCTTCGCCAACGGAGCAGCCAAGTGCAAAATCAAAGCGTGTGAGGAGCTCGTAATCAAGCAAAAAAGGTGCGTCGTGATCGATCCCACCAAGGACGAGATCAAACTTAAACTTCTATGGTTACCACCCCAGCTACCGGACAGCGAAGTTAAGAAGGTCCTAGAGCCGTTTGGAACGGTAAAGGAAATCACAAGAGAGAAGTGGAGATTCTCTGATTTTGAGGAAACAGCCACCTTGACCCGGGTTGTGACTCTTGTCCTTAAGGACCACCTCTCTGTTGACAGGGTACCCCACATGCTCAACATCTATGGAGTGAATACTCTGGTGGTCATTCCCGGTCGACCTCCCGTCTGCCTACGCTGCAAAGCAGTAGGCCACATCCGTAGGCACTGCTCTACCCCACGTTGCACTCAGTGCTGGCGGTTCGGCCATTCCATTGAGGAATGTGTCGTGACCTACGCCTCAAAGCTTCAGGGTAATGCTTCACCTAGCGTTGATGTAAGCGAACACATCATGGACGTCGAGGAAATGTTCCCGAAAGACCAAGACCAACCAGGTGATTCTCCGGATCCTAAGGGCTCTGTCGACCAAACAAATTTGAAGTCTCCAGAACATCAGGAGAGTGGACCGACGCCCAGTCTGGACGACGCAGAAATCCAAGGTTCCCAAGGAGACACTCCACCTACAAACGTTAAAGAACCAAGAAAGTCACCCGCCCAGACGACCTCACCAGCAACGGCTGAGGATAAAGAAGAGCGGCTGCGCAAGAAAGCGAAGGTGGACAAAACTGAAACCTACCCCACAGCGGAACCCTGCTGTTCCAAAGACGACATCGCTGTGAGAGATGAACAGCAGCGAAGTCCCGACCTCCAAGAACAACGAGGAAGGTCAAAGTTCAAGGATAGACAGAAAACAAGCCAAGCCCGATCCGGCCCCAACGTTTAAATGACCACAGTCAGCTTTGGCACCACTCAGAGAAGCGATTTCACTATATGCACCCTTAACGTCCGAGGTATTAATTCACGGAAAAAACAATACCAACTCCTTCGTTTTTTGGAACCTCACAATTGTGATATCGTCGCATTACAAGAGACCAAAGTGTCAGGAGACACGGCTTTGCTTTCAGCAAACACGGCCTGGGCGAACTTGTATGACATATACCACTGCCCAGCAAGAGACTATTCTGCTGGATGCGCCCTGTTGTTTAAAAAGTTTGCAGTACCGCATGTGCAGTTTACTGGAAGGAATGGACGCAGGTAGGCTCCTCGTGGCTAATGTCCTTATACAAGACAACCCCTGGCGCATAGTAGTTGTTTATGCGTACAACAACACCATACAAAGGGAGAGCTTGTTTAACCAAGTGAGGATACATGCAGACACCAGATTCGACGTTATAGTCCTTGGTGATTTCAATTGTGTATTGCATGCAAAGGACAAAGTTCCAAACAAGAAATTCGCTGATTCCAGTGTAGATATCCTTCGAGCCCTCGTCCAAGATTGTGACCTGGTCGATGCATCTACCACAACGAACGTTCTTCAATACACGCATTTTCAAGGATCGTCTCATGCTCGTTTGGACCGTATATACGTATCTGGCTCATCTGGCAGTAGGCTTAGTGACTACAACGTGATCCCTGCGTTCTTTTCAGATCATTGTATGGTCACTCTCAGTGTAGGGCCTAGTCGTAAGCAAACGAGAAAAAAGCCACAGTCATGGGAATGCTGGAAAATGAACGAAAGCCTGCTTGAAAACGATGACTTTAAGACTGGAGTAGAACGTTTAATTGATGACCTTGGACAAGTTAAAACTGGGTGGTGCCAGAAGTGGGAACTGTTTAAGTTAAAAATACGAGAACTTGCGATCGAGACATCTTCAATAAAGAGGTATTACGAAAAAATAGAAGAGAAACGCCTCAACAAAGACCTCTTATACCTATACAATCTCGAAAGCCAACAACCGGGGCTGTATAAGAAAGAAATAAAAAACATAAAGGCACAAATTGAAGAACATGACAAGAAACGTTATGAAGGAGCTGCTGTGAGGACGTGCACCCTACAACTAATTGAGGGAGAAAAGCCTACAAAAAGATATCTTTATGCTGAACGTGAATACATGAAAAAAAAGTTGGTGCCATTGATACGGAAAAATGGCCAAGAATTGACAGCCGACAACGATATTGAGCAGGCATTTGTGTCTCACTACACTGACATCTTTGCATCGAGTACCAATGCCCCTGCTCCCAGACTGCGTGAAATAATAACAAGAGTGCCACCATTACAAAAAGAAACGACGGAAAAATTGAACGCCCCTCTCGATGTACTCGAAATTACACAAAATATCACCGAAATGAAAAGCCGTAAAGCTCCCGGACCGGATGGTCTACCTGCAAGTTTTTACAAGAAATGGAAAGAAAAACTAGCCCCTATTCTATGTCACGTGTTCAAAGACTCTTATACAGAAGGTACACTGCCACTGTCGTTTCGTAAGGCCCACACAATACTCATTCCGAAATCAAAAAACCCTGAGAAGTTACAACAGGTTGAAGGCTATAGACCAATCAGCCTCCTTAACAGCGATTATAAGATACTCGCTCGAATGATAGCGGCTAGACTCCAGACTGTGATAAGTCAAATCGTTGGAGATCACCAAACGTGTTCAATCAAAGGCAGAAATATACAGACCAATCTCCACATTGTTCGATCAATAATAGAGATTTGCCAGCGTACGCATGAATCAGCTGCTATATTACAACTGGACCTGGCGAAAGCTTTCGATAGGGTGGACCATTCTTTCCTATTTGCCCTTTTGAAGCACGTAAACATCGGCGACATCCTTGAAAACGGCATCAAATTATGTTACAAGGACATATCAACGAAGCTACTCATCAATGGATCTCTTTCTACATCCATCATGGTTCAACGATCGGTACGCCAAGGCTGCCCAATGTCACCGCTACTATTCAATGTTTACCTAGAACCTCTTTGCAGGGATATCATCAATAATACTAACATACAAGGTTTTCGTCTTCATGCCTGTGAAGTAAAGCTCCTGGCGTATGCAGACGACTTGGTCCTCATTTGCACCGACAAGCCAAGCATCGCTACAGCAATGTCACGTGTTGCAGACTACTGCTCTGTGTCCGGTGCCTCCGTGAATAAGGAGAAAAGCAGTGGATCTTGGAGCGGGTCGTGGGGAACAACGCCAACCATGTACGAGGACATCCAATGGTCAACGAACAAACCGAAACTCTTGGGCGTTCCACTGAGCGCTATGGATAATCCCAGGTCCATGTGGGACTCTGTCAGAACTAATGTCAAGTCAGCTGCTCACATGTGGAATCTAAGGTACATTTCTATATTTGGGAAAGCCGCTGTCTGTAATATTTTCCTTTTGGCTAAGCTCACATACCTGCTCCAAGTCATGCATTGTTCCAGAGTTACCGTTAATGAATTCAACAGAATTTTTGCGACATTTATTTGGAATTCGTCGTATGAGCCAATGAGGAGATCTAACCTTTTTCGACGTACTGAAGATGGTGGCCTCGGCCTGGGCCATATCTTTGTGAGGCAACTTATCGCGAGATGGAAATTTTTTAGAACCTTACAGCACCCGTTTCTAGAAAGATGCAAAGAGTTTTTCTTGGCGAGGTACACAGGATCCAGAGTAGACCAAAAGCTTTCAAGCGATACAATCACTTTACGAGGTTTCTATAAAGAAGTTGCTGACACTATCGATTTCTTGAATGCACGGTTCTCCAGTGCCTATTTAGAGTCATGCTCCAAAAAGAACTTAGTTAGATCTCTCATTAATTCTTTGTTTCCCGAACCATTGTATCGCTTAAGTGCGTTTGCGGCTCCTCACAATTGTAAGCAGGATGTTCTGAAACGAGTTAAACGTATGCCAATACCACCTAAGTGCAAGACGTTCTTTTTCCGTTTCCATTCTCGAACGATACCTGTAAAGGAATGGCGCGAATCCCGTGGGTTTGACGTATTTTGGAGCACGGATTGTAGACTGTGCAAGACAACTGAGACATTCACTCATGCTTTTGTGCTGTGCGTTGACGCTGTATTTTTCTGGGACGTCTTCAAGAGGACACTGAAAAAGGACTTTGAAGTTGAAGAGTGCATTCTTCGTTACTTGCATTTTGGAAGCCAACTGGATTCAGTTCTTGACACACTCGTCGTGTTAGGTTTATATAGCCTATGGAAAACTCGAAAAGTGGATACGGATGGGGGTGTGGCCAAACCCTCGTGGGTAAACTTCAAAAACATAGCCATATTCGTAGGCCAAAGCATGCTCGAAAATTATGAAGGAGATGACGAATGGAAAGAAGTTGTACAAAGCCTCAGTCGTTCACCTGACATCATTTAGGTTATATTCAAAACGCCTAGCTTATATAATAACAAAACTCTTTTAAGAGAAAAAGTTAAGTTTTAGTTGAGGCGAACTGGAATCGGTGTCAATGAAAAATGACTACTTAGGAATAATAATGCGCCCCTACATCTTGAGTGTAGAGTGTGCGACACGTGTAACCGGTTGTTTGTACAATTTATGTATATATTGTATAATAGTGTCAAAGTGTATATAATCATGTAAATAAACCTTTTGCAAAAAAAAAAAAAAAAACTGCCTTCATAGCTCTGTGGTTAGCGCGTCTGCCTGCTGATCAAAGGGTCAACGGTTCGAATCCCAGCCGGCGCCGGTCTTTTTTATTTATTTATCGACCCGCGGCGTAAGAGGTTAGATAGCCAGATAGATAGATAGATAGATAGATAGATAGATACATAGACGAAAAGTGCGTGAAGTATCCAAAGAATGCTATTCGCATTAAAACTACTTTTTCCTTGACATTGCTAAGGTCAGCGTAACCTCCACATGCTGTATGTAGCCTCGCACTGCCACGAGAGCACGTGGACGATTTCCTCTTGCATCTGCACGCGCAAATAGCTGCGACAGCGTAGGAGCATTGCTTTACCTACGCGAGGCTTGAAAACATAACACACAATAGTCGACGCTGAGTATAGATTGCATTGCACTTAGTTCACCCTTGTGTTCCGAATGGATTGGTTAACAGTAGACCGATCACATAGCCAGTTTTTCTTAAAGCCCCTTCATGTTTCAAAAGTAGCGCAAGGTTCGTCGATGCACGAGGCACGTGCAATGTGGAGCCCTTGGGAAGATCATGGCTGCATAGCGCAGCACTGAGCTAGATTTCAGACGCCATGGATTTCCCAGAAGTGGCGCGCGGCACGTGCCTCCTGCATTTCTACAACAATGAATGGCGCCACTTTTCCCAGAATAGAGTTG
>JAZHYW010003458.1:0-13115 GCA_037355805.1 Ixodes ricinus
GGTTCGGCATTGTCTGTCCTCTTCGTGACCCACATGCAACAAATGAAGTCTTGGGTTGGCGTTGGCGGGATATATATCCACGTGATTTCTGTGAGACAAGCTACCGGTCCTAAAAAGTAAGTTACCAGTCCCAAAAAAAAGAGAAAAAAAAGGTTCGAGGTCGTGGGCTGGTCTAAGCTTTTTCGCTGCAGGCACTTCAGAGGACATCCCGGAAAAGCCCGTTAATGCCCTCCTACACACTTTTTTGTGCAAATACTGCCGCTACGACAATAAAGTCGGATCACTAGAATGCATTGGAAGAGTCGCGAGCGGGCATGAAGTCCGATGGTGTTTCTTTCGTATTCACCAGAAAATAAACCGGTAAAACTCTTAAAGGAATGAATATACACCGAAAAACACCTGGAAACTTTGATTTTAAAATAAACACCGAAAAAAGTACGCCGAATTTTCAAAAAATAAAAACCAGAAAACTTCGGGCTTTACATATAGCCCATATTTTTTTCTGGGTGAGCTTTTTGTCCGGGTAATCCGGAAAAAAAGAGGTGAGCTTTTGTCCGGGTCTTTGGAAGAATGGGTGAGCTTTTTTGTCCGGTGAGCTTTTGTCCGGTGAGCATTTGTCCAGGTGAGCTTTGTCCGGTGAGCTTTTTGTCCGAGTTACCACTTCCATCTTTTGCCGACCAGATGGCGCAAGGCGATAAGTGCGAAAATAAGGCGCCGGCACCGAAGCGCCTCGACCACCTCGACGAGACCCATCTACACCGATACAACGGTGGCCCTTTACGGCACGTCCAAATGCAATGTGCAAGTTGATATGGGAAAGAAACCATAAATACCAAAGCAAGCAAGTCAAAACACTAGAAGATTGTGCATTACAAAAGAGTCGCGCCGCGCCAAAGGAAGCGTAATAAAAAATGTTCGGAATATTATCTGCCAAAATCGATACTCGGCCTGCCGACTCCTGCGGGGAAGCTCGGTGCGTATCTTCGGTGCCTGGAGGATGTAGGTACCTGCCCCCGATGTCTTGCCATTCACGAAGTAGTTGAACGCGTTTTAGGAATTTGTAGGTGTTTAGTCGTGCTCAGGCTAGTCGAATAGGTAGCCCTGAAAATGCCGAGTCACGATACCTTCGGCAGATTTGTCAATTCTTTGAGGAATAAGTGCTCTTTCCTGTTCACTGCCGGCAGGGATCGAGGAAGGCTAGCCGATCCACAAAGTATGTTTTATTAGGTACCGCAGTTAGCACTCGACGGGGAGACTTTTTAAAGTACTCGCTACTGACTGCGGGTCCTCAAAGCGAGCAAAAACAATAGCCAGCCCGGAAGTAACATACTCCACCCGGAGGTTCCCGCAATTATTTGTCTTTATTTACCTCCGCGCACTCGGTACAAAAGCGATTTTTATGCTTTCCTGTAAAGCAAGCTGAGAAGAAGTCAGTACAGACTTCTGCAGACGATGTTTTGCAGCTTAGTTCTGCATATTAATGCGTCGTGAGCAATATGAGGACCATCTGAATGATAACAAACTGGGGCCACCGATGTAAGTGGCTATGTCCCGCCGTTTCGAAACGGCCGAATGCATGACATCTTTTCTTCTAGAATATTATATTTAAAAAAAAAACCTGAAGTAAAATAAATACACTTTTCAGGGCTCTTTTGAAACACGTATGTTCTTTTCCCGAAAAAACAAATTCAGCAATATTTACACCGTTTGACGCAATGTACGTGGATGCCTTAGGCCCTGCCCAGAAAGTAGTCACCTACGCTTCATTTCTCGTCTGTCATTGGCTGGAAACATTATTGACGTGTGGATTGTTTACTCTAAAATTGTTTCTACATGCCGTAATGGATTTTTATCCACAATAGTTTTGGTGAAGAAACACATAATCTAAATTCAGTCATTGTTGTTCTTGAAAAATATCCCAAGATCACCTCTTCCGCTTCGGTGTGCATCAATAACTGCCATGGTTGCCGGCGTTTGCGGAGTGCTCAACAAGCGCGAGCCGTCGAGCTCGTCTATTTTTATGAGTGCGAGTCATGCTGCGTTCACCGATCTCCTCAACTGACGTAGTTTGCAGCAAGCAGCTCTACGCGCCTTCGGAAGCGCAGTGCGGGTGTGTGTTTCTGTAGCAGGACTGGCCTATACCTATCGTCCCACGTCAACTATGTAGCTCAATCTGGCTTTATTTGTTATTTCGTTAGTATTTATGCTGAATGAAAATGTTGGTTCCGTAAAAGCAGCCCCGCCGCTCTGTGAATCGTTCTACTGTCGTGATTGTAACCATGGTTGCAAAGATACCTACACTAGGTAAACATTTGCGAGACATTTGGCTGGTGGCAGTCGGGTGATCAGCCTGCATCAAGTTTTTTTCATGTATGTTCCCGTCAGAAAGGCTTCAAAATTAAAGTAGGTCTGAAGTTTTGCGGTACATCTGGCCTGCCAAATTTTAGGTCGTGACTTAATTGTGTGTCAGTGGCGCTCACTCACTTTGTTCGCGGATGCCATACGAAACAAAAAAAAATAACAAAAACAGAAAGGCTGGAATGACTACATATTACATATTACACCAATATTACAGCGACAGCTGTTAATTGGGACACTTCACGGTTTCGCGCCGTCAATCGCTGTCATATCAACGCGGGCCATTTTCGGCACTCCGCCAAAACATTCCACGGGCCACTGGCCTTGTAATTCAACTCACCTTTCATCACCTCCCCACCAACTTCTTTCACTTACTCTCCACCTACGTCATGCCCCCTCGTACACCTCCTCTACCCCCAAATTTCCCTTTGCCCTAGATCCTTTGCCTACCCATGCTTTTCACCAACCTCCCCCTCAACTTATCCCTGTCCTCTCCCGTTTTTAAGCATTCTTTTAGACGCCACCCACTTCTGCCTCCTCTACAACCCTCCACCCACCTTTCCTTCCCATCAACCTCCTCCCTCGCTTAAGGTTGATGGGAAGGGCAACTTGACACATTGCATGCGCGATAAGTTGTCAGCAAAAGGCGCTGCGTCCTGCATCAACGACAGATTGGAATGCCTTGTTTACAACGCCCGTTTGAGTTGGCATTGTTTTCTTTCTGTTGCATTATTAGCGCTCGTGTTTCTCCGACGAAGTGAGGCGGAAAAGGTTCTTTAGAGCGAGAAACTTACAAAAGGCACAGACATCTTCTACGCAAAACTTGTATGTTGAAGGAACTCAGAACACTTTAAATGTATTCCTTGTTCCTTGTACTTTCTGCGTGTTTCCTGAACTCTGCCATGGGAGTATGTACCTTGAAAGTATATAGACCAACATTATGTTATAGACAAATGTTATGTATGTTTTTGTAGTATATTAAAAGATCAATGTGCTAATGTTAGGGTCGATTGAAGGATGTTCGGTATTCTTCCATTGACATCCTGCGGACAAGCACAGACAAAACATTTTTGTAATACATTGTTATCATAAATTGTACCAAATACCGAAACAGGAGAAAATTGTTAAAACTTGAGCCTCAAGGGGCCCCTCACGACGAGTTTTATCCAGTGAAGCAACCCTCGAATAAGAACGGGCCCGTTTTGGTCCGCGCATCACAGTTAGAGAACTCTGTCTTATGTGGCGAGTCGCCCTACTACCAGTTGACCTGCTACGAATTATCTTTTGACGAACGTTCCTACAGCCAACGCTAGGTGCATTCCTTGGTGGATAAGGGATCCAGGCAATAGGGTCATGGAAAAACGTGGCCGCTCATTGCAATATAGCCAAGTGAGCTGACCGGTGGTAGCCGTCATCTCATACATAGAGGGAGGGCAAGAGGGGGTACGGATGAGAGGGGGAAGCGAGGAGGAGGTGCGGAAGGAGGGTAGACAAAAGGAGGAGGAGGTCAAGAGTAAAGGTTCAAGACGACGTAGACATGGTAACGTAAGAGAGAGAGAGAGAGGAAACGGGAGGAGGGGGACGGAAGGGAGTGGAGACTGAGAATGAGATGGACTGGGAGCCCGAAGGAAGAGGAAGATAAAGGATAGAGGGCTGGGGCGGAACAAGGAGGCGGGGAAGCTGGGCAAAAGAGAGGACAGAAGGGAGTGGAAAGAGGGGAGGAAGAGCGGGCGGAAGGAAGAGGAGCCCGGGGGGAGAGGGAGGGAGCAAGGTCGACCGGGAATGAGAAGGATGAAGAGGAGAAGGTGCGGCCAAGGGTCCAAGGGTAAAGTTCAAAGGTCCAAAGGCCACAGACGCACAACCAGATGACAGATAGAGGAGGGAGGGAAGAGGAAAGTAGCAATGGGTTTTAAGCAGGGTGTTGAACCGGAACCGAACCGAACCGAAAACCGGAACAGAACCGTTATTTTTAGCCGAACCGGAACTGAACCGAACCGAAATCTTCGCCGCCATCTTGGAACTGAACCGGAACCGAACCGGAAAAAAATATAACGGTAACCGGTTCAAAACGGTTCAAGGTATTTTTTTATTTTTTTAAGTATCAGAAAATGAATATATGGGAATAAAAAATTGGCGGCTCTATTTCTATATATTGATCAAATCGTCATGTACAGAATTGCAATGTATGATAAATTGTGGGTTTTCGTGGCGCTTTTCTATTGGCACTATGATTAACCATGTGTCACGTTGTCAGGTGACGTCATGGGGTCAATACATGTTGTCAAGTAATGTCACGTGACCTCGTGACGTCACGTGACTCACTGCGTCAACTCGATTTAACTTGAGGAAGTCACTAGATGTATTAACCTTGTTGACAGCGTGACGTAACATGACATCACGATTTCGTACCGAGAGTGACGTGACACCGTGACGTAAACGATTTTCAAAACCTTTAGTCGAGTGCTCGGGTTCATGACAATCAGCATCGCCAAACATTCGGATAACGGCTCATGTCAATTAAATATGATAATAGCCCAATTCTAACAATATCTGAAGCTCGGCCCAAGCTTTTGATTTCCAAACCCTAGCCGCCTATAGGGCATGACTATGATGAACACTGACGGTATATAGTTAGCGTCAGATCACGTGGCCGCTTGTTCAAATGCCGAGTTGAGGAGGGGATCGACAGCTGTCTCTTTCCTCTATTTTTTCTGCATCTGCTATTACGCGGAGGGGGAAACTAATGGATGTTTTTGCAAGCTATCAACGTCAGGGGTTCCTTCTTAACAGTATTTATTGGAAGTACAAAAATATGTTTCAAGACCAATTTTACATCAGTGAGGCACCCAAACATATTTTCGTTGTTGCTGAACCGCATCCGAAAGATATCCCCGAGAATAAAAGTATTGAAATGACTAAATGCGACTTATTAATATGACGTTACATAAAGCCACATGTGTGTACGGAAGGAATACCTAGAAAAAAATATGTTAGTGACCTCAGAGGGACAGCCGAACGTTGGCTGCAGTCGCTGCAAGTCTCACGCCAGCGTCGTTGTCAAGTTATTGCCCAAGTTTCGACCTCCTATGTATTTTGCTTAAAGGAGCTACAAAAAGATTTCCATACATCACTAAATACTACTCAGGATCACTCCCTAACGTTAATACCTGATTGAACTTGGCTTTGGTCTTTTTTCTAGGCAATGGCAGTCGCCAAAAATTTAGAAAAATATGAGCATCGTTCATCCCCTCAGCTCGGAGCCAGAAGCAGCCACGTGGCCTGGTGCCTATCTTATGCCGCCAATTATCGTTAAAAGAATTTGGCTAATCTCATCACAGCAGTAGTTCACACGAGCCGCTACCCAAGTGTCCGCAGAGGCATTGATTGTTACGAGCCGATGTATAGTGCTCACGCAGTTCTCTTGTCCAATCCATGAGCCGCGCTCGACTGTCGTTAGGCGGGTGGTATTGATCCCACAATTACGACATCAATCTTTGCGAAGGCAAGACTAAAAGAAATAGTCCCATTTTATCCTCGCAATTTCACCGCGACAAAGAAGCTTCTGAATCAGTGGCGGCCTGTGCGAGTATACTTGGGCCAGACTAGGACCAGTACGCCTCGGAAAATTTATGAACATTCCAACCCGACATTGTTTTAGGACCGCTTCAAACTTCAAGGGGTGCAAAATAAAAGCAATGAAGGGTTGTTGTTAAAAAGTGACAAATGAAATTGTCAAATTAGCAAACACAAACGGAGGAGGCAATTCCTCAGGAATACTTTCAGCCTTTCCACTCTGGCGAAGAAGGAAGACCAGCGAAGCTGTACTATGGTGGGAATGAAGTAATGGCCGGCCACAAGTCGGCAAGCCAGAGTGGAAAGGCTGGAGAGGTTGCCGCCATCTATAAGCAACGGCAGCAACCAGACAACCGGCCAGCCGTTTGTCTGGTTGCCGTCGTCACTTATCGATAGCGGTAGCTGTCCAAAGTGAAGTGTCATCATTTGTTTGCTGACGGACACGATACTGGGGAAACTAGCCTTTAACAGCTCCGCTGTAGAAAGAAGTGTGTGTCCGTGTGTGTGTGTGGGGGGGGGGGTTATTTTTAAAAACATACTGTGTTGTAAAGGCTCCTCTTCCCCACATCTTTGGCGCAGACCAAAAAGCGTTACCCCGGAAACTATTTTGTTTGCAAAAACGCTTTTGCCAAAAAAAGCACGTTTTTGTCGTGCCAGACGTTCGCGCCATTCCTCACGACGATGCACTAAGAATAATAATACGTGCCTTTCAAATACTTGGCTTTCAATGAGCTTGAACCTCCTGCAGCGTGCAATTTGCACCATCAAATTCGATTTTCGCAGCAAGAAGAAATCACAATGACTACCAGCCTATAGTGTGATGACGTCACGTGCATACCATGGTAAACAGTTAAGCTTTCTGGTGAAATGTGATGTTCGCAACACTAGCAATAGATGTCCTAATTGTAAAGTTATGCAGTATTTATAGCAGTCTCGGGATGATATACGGCAGCATAGAGAAATGTTAGAGCGCATGACTATTCAAGCATAGTGTTGTAAAGTGAGGGCCCAAAAACAAGTGCAGGCAAAACCGAATATAACATTAGCCTCCCGAGGCAGTGTTTTGCGAAGTTTCGAGCTCATGCAAGCTGATGAAATGTGATATATTCTAAGATTTTAGGAATATTCGTCTCTCCTTTGCGCTATTTATGTAAAATTATGAATTTCAATGCGTGCATCTTTACGCATCTTTTTTTTTTTTTGCAGTAAGGCGTTCTGTAAGGGATTATTTAGAAAAATAACATTAATTATCTCTCTCTTTTTGAACATTTTGTACATTTGACTTCCAATTTATCATGTGAGCACAGAGTCCTTTTTGGCATACCCTGCAAGCCGATGTTTCACACTGCCAATCAGCAAACAGAAAAACACTTTTACGCAGACTCCACAGCTCGCGTAGTTTCGAGTATCGTCCTTCCGCGTCGGTCCCAAGCGGTTATGTGAACTTTATAAAGTAAAATTTATTGATCATTATAAAAATATATTTGATTACTAAATGAATATTTGACAACATAAATTAAGGGCCGACCACCCTAAAGCAATGCCCCCAAATTATCTGAAAGGTTCTCAGCAAATCTTTTCCGGCGTTTTTGTCCTCGACAGGCACGTTGTAAGTGATACGGGACGGCGCCTTACACACATTTCTGATTTGGAAGCTAATTTAAATAACTATGTGTTCCTCACACATATAACTTCTCAAACATATAGAAGTCTGTTATTGCCTCTTTTACGTTGTGAACATTAATTTAATGTGTCTGTGGGCTGGACAAAAACAAAGTAAACAGGGGCGCGCGGCGGAACTATGACGATTACGCACGCAAATTGTCAGAAAGTGTCCAATTAAGTAGCTGCCATGTCGAGTAGAACGTGAAATACTACTTCGTTTTACTTAACAAAAAAGAATCTTGGAGGACGCTTAAGCTTCGCCTTTAAAAGTGGAACGCGATAGCGTTAACGGGCCTCGTTTGCATCGCATTCGCTTTTGCCGCGTAAGCGTGCCTCGCGTGGCCTAGTCAAAAGTGCCGGACTCGCAACCGAAGGATCGTGGGTTCGAATCCCGCCTAAAAGTCTTAATTTTTTTTTCTTTAAGGCAAAGGAATTACTTTAAAAAGTGAAATCCATTGAGACATACGGCGACCTTTAGTTCGCATTACATGTCATGTTTTAATCACTCTCATTCCACGCGTGATGTCCCGTTTCACGTGAGCATTGTGGGTTGTTTGAAATTCTTGCGCGATGGCATGTAGCTCTGACGTCGTAATCCTATCGGCCAATCAGGATTTTTCAGTCACGCCACCAACATCGGCTTTTCTGCGACATGAGCTCCTTAACGCTATGGCGTTAAAATCATCAATTAGCAAGGGTGATGCTCATTTGCAAATTAAATTGGCCGGCATCTTGTCAAGAACAAACCTCCCCAGCCAGGCTATGCCAGCTTGTCCTGTATAAGAAAATGTTCACTTGGGCAAGCGCTATTTTGGGCCAGATTCAATCTGAGTGCGAAGGTGCGTATAGATTAGAGTCAACAATTGCGATTACTACTTGATGTATGATTAGTCGCATGCATGCGGTGCTGAGTGCAAACAATGTTCGGTTAGAACAACAAGCATTTTGATTTCCGCTCGGTGTTTCTATAAAAAATAGACAGAAAGGAATTATCCTTAAACTTTTGTTACATTTTGAAAATTTCATTGCTTTTACCTCAGTTGTGTCGCCATCATATACATATATATTGTGAAGCGTATTTTGTAAACCATATTTCATGATATACATGGCCACGAGGTGCTCATTTCATAATTTTATGTGATGTAATTACCTCCTTAGTTCAAGGACACAATCACGATTTTACTTTTAATACTGCGACACAAAGCTGTACTAATCACGGGTATTTTAGGCGACCTACCACACTTCGCGACAACATTTTATACCGTGTAAATAGATCAACTTGAATTTTAAAATTGTACTTAAGCACAAAGAAAGGACAAGAAAATACAGTATAGTTCTAAATTTCAAGCTGATTTATTTACATGTATGTACCAACAAGCTCAACTCTTTACTCTTGTACTTAAACATTTTGATTCAGGTAAAATATATGTTACTGGTAAACAAAGGGATGTTCAGTCGTATGAACACGACGTAACATACGTTAATGTAGATTTTTTTCTACTCTTGCGTCGAAATTAAATAACAGAATTTCATATTTTTGGTACCTAAAAAACAAAAGTAAATTGCACGGACGATCGAAGAAACTGTATAGTCGATCGTTTCACGGCGTAAATAGTGTATATTGCCAGAACAACGCGGAAAATGTATTCTCAATTTAGCGGTTCAAACCGGTTCGAACCGGTTCGAACCGGTTTGAACCGTTATTTTGCTCCCCGGAACTGAACCGGAACCGAACCGAAAGCCGTGAACCCGAACCAGAACCGAACCGATAAAAATTTCGGTTCGACACTCTGGTTTTAAGGCCACGAACATTACGATCGAGGAAGAGATGATGCGGGGGAGGAAGGGCACGGGAGGGGATGATGGCACGGGGATGAAGTGAGAAGAAAGAGGCAAGTGAGTGAGAGTGTCAAGTAGGAAGGAGGTACGGTCACACGATCGCACGATCACACGATCACACGATCACACTCTGCCAACCACTCAAAAAGAAGGACCATATACGACTACCGAGTGTAATGGTCCTGTACATATTGCCACGTTCTTTGTCTGGCATGGTCTCTGTGTTTTGCTAGCTTAGGTCTCCATATGCACTGTCATCTTGCTTTTTAATGTCGCCATCTTATATTATTATTCTACAGAAGCTAGCTGCGCCTGTTATCGCTTATTGCTGTTGACCAATCGTATTGTATAAAGCAGAATGTTCTGGAAGTCTCCGTGCATACGCTAACAATCTCGAAGACCATGCACTGTGCATAAATAGGACGATGTCGCACGCAGCAGCACTCCATTCGCCAACCGCCGAATGCGCTAGCTAGCCTGGCTCTTGCAAGTTGCTTTTCTTCGTAGGCACAAGGTCGCCTGAATAAACAGTTTCTTCGCGGAGTTTTGCACGTACGTTCACCCAGTGCTGTTCGTTACATTCGCGTGGCAATATGTCTCCGGGCAGTATGGTCCAGGAAAGGATGGTCCCTGAGTAGCTAAACTGGATATAATGGTCCCCCTAGTCATATAATTTACTCGCATTGTTTGCTTAATCTTCGTCGGTTTCATGGCTTTTTTCTAATTCATCCACGGGAACATATCTAATTTAACATCTCAGTGCAATATTGCCGCCCGCAGAGCCGAGAAAGCAACGCTCGGTCACGGTCTTCTAGAAGATTCCCATTCATTCTCGCACTAGTTGTAACTTTCCCTTTGCTTTGTTGTTCTCGAAAGTGCCAGTTCATCCTCGCCCCGAGCGCGCGACGCTCGAGCTTCCTTTGCCGAACTTTCGAGATAGCGACGCACTGTAGATAAGCAGCTACCCGCGACCTTGTCGAGTCAGAGTCCCGCTCGCTGCTCTGTTGTCGCCGCCGAATCGCCGCCTGCTTTTCTGCTGCCTCGACGCTCTTTCGTTCTTTACTTATTTTTGGTTGGCACAAGTTCGCCTATTAAACCGTTATTTTTGAGTTCACTGCTCGTCTTCGTGTCACCTCCGTTCGTGACATTTCTGGTGGAGGTGCGGGGTAGAAGAAGGCCACGACGATGACCGCTCCACCCGTCGTTTACCTGCCCGTCGCCCCTCGGACTCCGACGCCTTTCCACGGGGAGATCCACGAGGACGTCGAGGACTGGATCCATCACTACGAGCGCGTGGCACGCCATAACGGATGGACCGCCGAGCAGTACCTGCAGAACCTCTACTTTTCGTTGGAGGGTACTGCGAGGCACTGGTTCGAGAACCACGAGGCTGCGCTCACGTCGTGGGACGCCTGCGTCACCGAGCTGAAGCGGGCGTTTATGAATCAGCATCGTAGGCAGCGGGCCGAAGACCTTCTCCAGGCGAGGACTCAAGGCCCCAACGAAACGGTCACCAGTTTCGTTGAAGACATCCTCCGCCTAAGCAGCCGCGCCGACCCGCAAGCCACCGACGAGAAGAAGTTACGCTTCCTTATGAGAGGCGTGAAAAGCGAAATCTTCGGCGGACTTATTCGCAACCCCCGACGACCGTCGAAGAATTTGTTGCCGAAGCAACAAACATCGAGCGGGCGTTAATGGCCCGAGCGAGCCACTACCATCGGCTCAGCAACGTCTCCACTTTGGCCTCGACCCGCTCAGAGTTCAGCACTGGTGCCGACGAGCTTCGCGACATCATCCGAGACGTCGTCCGGCAGGAGCTCCGAAAGCTGCTCCCCGCTGCTGAGCGTCCGGCGTCGCTGTCAGTCGCCGAGATCGTACGCGACGAGGTACAGCGGGCCTTGCAGCCTGAACCACCAGTCGACGTGCCCGCTCCCGAGGAACCGACGCTGACCTACGCCGCCATAGCCAGACGACAGCCGCAAGCTCCCCGCCAAGCTGCGACGCCACCACGCCGTGACCCTCCAGCGCCGCAGTACTCCCAACGACGCGAAGATCGGCAGCACGTCCGACCAGAGCGACCCACGCCGCGAAAAACCGACGTGTGGCGAACGGCCGACCGACGCCCGCTTTGTTTCCACTGCGGGGAAGCTGACCATGTCTACCGCCGTTGCCCGTACCGACAGCTGGGGCTACGCGGCTTCCACCCCGACGACCCGCGACCACGCTACGGCGAGCGACCCCGGGACATCGACGAATACCTCCGCCGGTCGCCATCCCCGGGACCGTCTACCCGCCGCGGTTTCCGATCGCCGTCACCCCAACGCCCTGCATCGCCTCATCGTAGGTCCCGCCGAGAAAGCCTGTCCCACCTGCCTCGCCGGGAAAACTGAGTGCGGCAATACCGGGAGGTGGTATTGCCGATGACGAACGACGCCCTGCTGCCCCACGACCCGACGGACGACAGCACCGACGACGCCCAGCTGGTCACCCAACGAGCAGAAGAAGTACGCCAGCTAGCCCGTCTTCGAATAAAGGACCAGCAACGTGTGGACGCTGGCCGGTACAACCTTCGTCGCCGCGACGTGGAGTTCCAGCCCGGAGACAGGGTGTGGGTGTGGACGCCCATTCGCCGCCGCGGACTCAGCGAAAAACTGTTAAAACGCTACTTCGGACCCTACAAGGTCATCCGCCGCCTTGGGGACTTGAACTACGAGGTGCTCCCCGACGGAACCCGACCATCAGGACGCCGCCAGCCACGACCCGAAGTCGTCCACGTCGTTCGACTCAAGCCGTTCTACGCACGATAGGATTGCGATACTGCATGTTTATTTCGTTTCACCGTAAATTTTTTAGCCATTTCTGTTTTCCTTTCACGTTGCATCGGGACGATGCACTTTTAAAAGGGGGATAATGCCGCCCGCAGAGCCGAGAAAGCAACGCTCGGTCACGGTCTTCTAGAAGATTCCCATTCATTCTCGCACTAGTTGTAACTTTCCCTTTGCTTTGTTGTTCTCGAAAGTGCCAGTTCATCCTCGCCCCGAGCGCGCGACGCCCGAGCCTCCTTTGCCGAACTTTCGAGATAGCGACGCACGGTAGATAAGCAGCTACCCGCGACCTTGTCGAGTCAGAGTCCCGCGCGCTCTGTTGTCGCCGCCGAATCGCCGCCTGCTTTTCTGCTGCCTCGACGCTCTTTCGTTCTTTACTTATTTTTGGTTGGCACAAGTTCGCCTATTAAACCGTTATTTTTGAGTTCACTGCTCGTCTTCGTGTCACCTCCGTTCGTGACGATATGTGCGAAATATCGCCAAATTACGAAACGTTCGACGTTTTAGTTTAATTATGGAACTTTCAAATGCTGAAAGCCTGTGGATAAACGAAGCTGGTGAAACAAACATAAACCAATGCTGAGGAGAACGTATAGCAGGCATGCTGCAACTAATATCTACAAGAGTATGAAGCACAAACTTTCTAACATTCCTGCTGCTTTTTCTGGACTCCATGCAGCGTGTAACTAATTTTAATGCCTACAAACTTACTGTCAAATATGCACACTTCATTGGGTACCAGACATTAAATCGGAGGTCGTTCCATTCAATGAAGTGACATTAGTAGGGATCGGTGCATACTGCACACCCCAAAGAGGACAAGACGCGCCATAGCCTCCTATACTCACAAAGCTT
>JAZHYW010003459.1:0-17077 GCA_037355805.1 Ixodes ricinus
GGCGTTAAATCATACTACGGATCTTTTGGCCGCCAAGAGCATGTCGCTCGCGTGGGCAGCGCGTGCACTTGCAAGATTGCCAGGTATATTTATTCGCACTGATACCAGTCGTGACTTCTTTTTTCATTATTTCTCTGTTTTTTTTAAATTGCAAGGGTGCGCGTGCATAACTTTGATAGGCGCTGAAGATGCGCGAGAGCGGAGATTCTGAGAACTCTTAATATGACGTCAAGCTCTGGAAAGGAGGGGCTTCAGCTATGCGTTGAAAATTATTTTTAGCACGCTCGGCGCGCCAAATTTAAGAAAATCTCCATATTCGCGATCCTGAAGGTGACATAAAGACGATATAAGTGTTTTAACACAGAACCTCTTTAGTTTTCCTTTAATAGCACATGGCACCGTTGTGAGAAACTTACATCGCCATGAGCTCCAAGTGTTATTAATTGTGCAATGACAGTGCAGCCAACAACTGCCAATCATAAGGTGAAGTAGTGGTATCTGGTGTCGGCGGTTTAACTATATGAACAGTGTTGAATAGTGAAAAACTGTCATGTTGTTAGCCCAACAAAAAGTGTCTGGCTTTCGCGGGCATCTTGTTTTTCTGTAGTAGCCTCTTGCGCACGAAAATGACTGGCGCTCATCTAGTTCGTAAGGTTACAACTCGCGTCACTTTTGGTCTGGCTTGCCGTTTATTTATCACGCGAGAAAAACTGTTGTTGCCAGCAGTAATTTTATAGGTTCTTTGTGTTAGAGGAGCAGCACGTTTTGCCTTATGCCTTTTTCTAATTCCAGAAGAAACATTATTTTATGGCAGCAGCCATCGCATACTGTAGCGATTGTGTACTCCAAATGTTTTTTTCATATACGCACTTAGTTTCCAAATTTCAAAATAGCCAAAGACTCCGTGGGTTTTCTAAAACAAGATTCCAATTTCTCGTTAACTCAGCTATTGCAAGCAGTTTCCAGTGTTACGAGCACGTTAATACTTTTTCATGCAGTCATAGTAAAGTATTTTAAGGGCGGCAATATTTGTCTCCTGCTGTTTTTAGTTCGGTAGAAAATATTTGCTCTGAAACGGTGACATTAGGAGGTGCGATTGACTTGAATTAAACCTGTTTTTATTTGCCTTGGTGCCATGAGTGAATATTTCGTCATGTCCTTTTGCAGACTGTGTTGATGCTTGAGACCATACGAAACTGGAGTAAGCCAAGTCATCAAAGAAGATAGGGAATTCGGCTGATTCAGAAACCATACGAACTGCGGCGCAGAGGCCTAGGGCACAAGGACGACTTGATCAATAAACAGTTAAGCTTTTCAAAAATTGATGTGTTCTTGTAGAATGTGCTTGCTGTTGCATTTAGAAAAATTATTCCACATTTAATTTATGTCATGCTTACATGATTAGGCCGGGATAACACGAGGAAAGCCTGGCTGGTATTGCACCAAGACACAACACGTCTCACCGGGGGCTGTAATCTGGACACTTGGCAAAAACGTCCGCGTGGAATTCGGCGGCCTGATTGGCCGGTGCCGCGCCTTACCTTGGCGCTGACCAATTAGAGCGGTCGAATTCCTCACCGACTTTTTCGCCAAATGTCCAGATTAGAGTCCAAGTTCATAATACGCGGCTTCACATTAAAAGCTACACGTTTATGAGTGGAACATTGTTCCCCATAAGGGCCCATCGTTTATAAGAGGAACATCGTTCCGTTTAGGACCATAAAAATATAGGGAACAGTGTTGCGCTTTTCTTTCGGAGTATCTGGAACGCCGTTCACCTGAGATAAGCGGAACTTTCTTGCAAAAAGTTGCGTTTACTAAGTGGATCTTATGTGAAACCATATTAAGAGTGTAACTGTCAATCGCCTCAAAATTTCAAAAAACAAGATAAGGTTTCTGGATACTAGGTCTTCAGCAATAATACATCTCCCAATCTGATCCTTCTCATCCTTCCTTCTTTTTCCTTTTCGTTTTCCCTTTGTTTTGCATGATTTATAGCACGCATTGTAGGAACTTCTGGTAGTCCTCGTTGGTTACGTTAAAGCAAACATTTATTTACACTATGCACAAGCAACAAAGCAGATCGATCGGACGTGTCAATTTTATCTGTTCCGAGGCACAAGCTCCCCGGACACGAGCTCCTTGCCAGGACCTCCTTTTCAAAACGTCTCTGCCCCACTTCCCCGTCTTCGATCTCTGATCGTTGGTACAGACTCCCCACCGAATGGGTGTTACCCCATTCTGAATTTCCGTTATCTCTAGTGGATAGAGAAGTTCAATTGGTCTTTTCAGAAGACCGCCCCTGTCCGAGCGCACTTAACATGCACGAATCTTGCCGTCTCGCCCACAGAAATCCTTTTCAATTCTTCCCATCTTCCAGAGTAAGCGTGGAAGCTGTTTCTTCAGAAGGACGAGCCTACACATCTCCAGATGTGGCGATTGTCGGCCTTTTGTTTCATAGGCAGATCTAAGTTCTTACAGGTATTCTGACCTCCACGTTTCCCAGAATCTGTTGAGGAACGCTTTCCTTCGTTTCCACAATTGGCGGAGCACCTCCGGAGACGACTCGAAGTCTTCTCTTTCAGCCACTGGAAGTGCTGTCAGTCGTCGTCCAGTGAGACAGCTCGCCGGTGTGAGCGGCTTGCCTTCGTGGAGCTCGTTCTAAACGAACGTTAGGGGCGTGAATTTAGCACCGCCTCAATTTCACGCAGGACTGTGGACAACTCTTCTGCGCTCATACTTTTTCTCCCGATCACTTTTCTTAGACCCACCTTGACGGATCGAACCAGTCGCTCGTAGAATCCTCCCCACCAAGGAGCACGCTCAACAATAAAACGCCACTCGATGGTCGCATTGGCGAAGTGATTCACCACTTCTGAGTGTCGTAGGATCTTTTAAAGTTCTGCCAGGTCTCTCGAGGCTCACTTGAAGTTTAGCGCGTTGTCTGAGTAGATGATGCGGCAGAGTCTCCTCCGTGACACAAACCTACGGAAAGCCAGAGGAAAACTTCTCGTCGAAATGTCTGGTACGAGCTCTAAGTGGACCGCCCTCGTCACTGCACAAGTGAACAGCGTGATGTACGACTTACGGGTGACGTCTTTTGCCTGTATGTACAGCGGCCCTGCTAAAACTACACCGAATACCTCGAAAGGTTCAGCCTCCGTTGTTCTCGTACATGGCAAAGGTCCCGTTGGAGCACTCGTCAGAGTGGCACTAAATTGCTGGCACGTTACACACGCGCGCAGCACCTTCTTCACCAGCTCGCGGCCCCGAAGGATCCAATACCTCTCGCGGAGCTGGACTCGAGTGTCTCTCGCTCCTGCGTGTAGCATCATCCGGTGAGCGTTGATCACAAATAGGTTGAAATATCGATGCTATTTCGGTAGTACGATGGGGTTTCGTTCATCATATGTCATGTTGTCCGATCGGAGTCGACCTCTTGTGCGAAGCACTCCCTCCTGGTCGATGAAAGTACTGAAGTCTCAGAGAGAAGTAGATGGAGTCTAGGTTGTGTTGGTCGCGCGTCGAAGCTTGGCAGCAAACGCCGATCGCTGTGCCTCTTTTAGACAGTATGTCCGAGCTCCTTGTATTTCCTCTGCAGTCAGAGGCCCCGATTGGTTTTCCGTTGACCTGGAGTTGTGAAGGAATCGAAACATCCACGCTCTTGTTCGGTTGAGTCTTGAAGCCGAGCTGAATGTGGTGACGTCGAGCAACGATGCAGATGGTGTTGAAATTACCAATATGTCAGCTCTCGGTCCCATCTCCTCGAGCTTATCTTGAGGTGGCTCCTCACGCTTCTCCTTGGGCCATTCTTTCGCTGGCAGTGGCAACCAACTGGTCCCAGAACAACAGAGTGGAGCCGAGACCAATCCAGATGCGGTCAGACCTCTCTTCATGACGTAAGCGGGATTTTCTGCACAAAACAGTGGTGCCACGTCACGCCTTGAGTAGTTGCTCTGCATTTCCTGGACCCTGTTCTTGACGAAGAGTTTCCATCATGAGGCCTCTCCTCTGATCCAAAATAGAGTGATCATTGCGTCTGTTCAAACGTGAACTGCATTTACTTCGACCAGCCGGCAGCGCTTGAGCATACTTGTACAGCCTAGAGGCTATCAAACCGGCCATAAGGTCGAGTCTTGCCAGAGTTGCCGTCTTCAGTGGTGCAACTCGGCCTTTTGCGAGCAACGTCGTCGTTTTCGTCGCTCCCGCGTCGTCCGTAGTGCAAAGGTAAACCATGGCTCCGTATGCGGTGGCGCTGGCGTCGGCAAAAATATGCAATGCTCGGTCGGTCACGTTGCCGGCTAGTTGGTAGTCACAAAATCTCGGGACCTTGATCTTTTCTAGTTCGGGATGCTCCTGGCACCATCCAGTCCATTCTGACAGTAACTGGTCCGGTAGGACTTCGTCCCAGTGCAGGTTTAGTTTCCAGATTTGTTGGAATAGAATCTTCGCTCTTACAATGAAAGGTGACAAGAATCCAAGCGGGTCATATAGTTGGATCGTCGTTTGGAGCACAAAACGCTTTGTGTTCTCTTGGTGTTGAGCGAACTGAATAAATTGTTCGGGTACAAATGGTCAAGCTGTCCTCGTCGGGCCTCCATGTTACTCCGAGCACTTTTAAAACTCCCGCCACCTGTCCAAGCGGCCTTTCGCTTGCGCTGACCTCCCCGAAGGTCTCCTTTAGTACTTCACTATTTGAGCACCAATAATGAAGTTTCATGCCGGCTTGCTGATATATCTCGTTCGCTTCGGCGTAACAAAGTTTTGGCGTCGTGCTCGTCAGCCGCTCCTGTCAATAACTCGTTTACATAGACAGACTTGCTCAGCTTCCTTACAGTTTCAGGGTAGGCGTTCTTCATCATTGCATAATAGTGCTGCAAGGTAGCCGACAACAGTAAAGGGGCTTGACGTTGTCCCGAAGGTCATCCTTGTCATCCGCCAGGTTTCTATTTCTGAAACTGTTCGATTGCTTTGAGGTGGTTCCTTGTACCAGAGGAACCGCAATGACGTCCCAATCCTCCGTTCTGACTCCAATCTGTAGGAAGGCTTTCTCTACATCTGCCAGCAACGCCACGGGATTAGTCCTGAAGCTCAGGAGTACTGCGACGAGGTCCGGATTCAGGTTTGGTCCACTCTCCAAGTTGTCATTCAGTGACTTAGAGTTGGCGCTGTGGAGGAAGCGTCGAACACAATCCTGAGTTTCGTGGTGGTGCTGCTTTCACGTAGAACAGCTTAGTGTGGCATATAGTACACCCTGGTGGAGTCTTCGTTCTCCGGTTCGCCCTCAACCTTTTCTGCAATTCCGTTGTCTGAGTAAAGCCAGAATTGCCTCATCGTACCTTTGAAGGAGGTCTGGATTGTTTTGTTAGTTTCTTTCGTAGAGTTTCCAACCTCTTCTTAGCCACGTCCCTGTTGTCCGCAAGCTGTACGTTCGACTTCCAAGGAGTCCAACCTCGTACCTTCCATTGACCTTGGTAATAGTGGCTTCAAAGTCTAGCTTCACCCTGTCGTCGGGAAGATCTTCAGTTGACGGGTCAGTGACTCCTATGCTCTCGAGTTCCCAGAAGTGTCTGAGAGTCGATGTGAGTTCCGATTCTTGTGTCGTTGCCCTGCAGTACGATCGCTTGTGAGCAACTCACGACCGCGGAGCCTGGCTCGGTCCGTCCTTGGACCGCCCATCCGAATACAGTTTCCACTGCCGTCAGGTTTGAACTTAATCGGAGAATTCTGCCTGTGACGCACTCCCAGTAGTGGTCCGATTCTAGCAGAATGTCGACGCCGTAGTGCTCTAGTCCGGTGACGTCGTCTCCCACTGGGCAACCAAGTTCCTCCAATGTTGCCAGAATGCTTTCATCTGGGCTCGGGAGATCCTGTTCGCAGATGGTGGGTGTTTCGAGAGCGTCGATCTCATACAGTCTTCTGTTGCGTTGATCTCGCAAATTCACTTGAACCCTACGAAATGTTCGTTCACTGGTGTCGCCTCCAAATACGCCGACTGTGAGGATCTCAGTCCCTAGGAGTCGGCAGTTCAGTCTCTTGGAGAGTTCTTCAGTAATAAAGGAACGTTGACTGCCGCTGTCAAACATGATTCTGGCCAACTTCCTCTTCTTCCTAGTCTCCACCCATGCGGTTACAGTTTGTAGGAGGACGGCTGGCTTCTTAGCACTACTTTCCCATTGTTTGTAAGCTGACCGGTGTCGTACTCACGTTCTTCGGTTTTGATGCCTCGTTCGATCGTGCAGTTTGGCGTTCAGAAATGAAACTTGGATCGCACATGGTGAATGACATGTCTGCCGTGGCACTTTCTGCAACAGGGCGTGCTTCGACACATTCTCGCCGTGTGGTTTGCTTTCGTGCAGCGGAAGCATCTGTTGTCGGCCCTGTAATCTTCGTTTTTTCTCAGTGAGACTCCATCTTGGCGTTGCAGTCAGGTGTGGCGTGTTCCTTGAATTTGCAGAACAAACATTCTAAGCCTTCAATTCTGCCATGAATTTAATCACCAAAATTTAACCACCAAATTTAATCAAAGTCGTGGGTCATTGAAGGCACACAGTCAATGATAAAAATTAGAAAAAAATATGAAACCCATTTTTGTGGCGTTCAAAAAAGCTGCAAATACGTTGATTGAAAAAAAAGTTGCACAGAAAACCGCAAGCTATTCTGTGCGTTCTCTGCACAATTCTCGACATGGCGTCGTTCCGCGTATCGTGGGATCTGCACGGGGACGGCGATGGCAGCGAACGACGGGCGTGGAACCTCTACTTCAGAGGTGTCGTTCGCAGTACCGGCGAATTCTGTCTTCCTTCGAAAGAGAAATGTTCGGACCGATCAAAAGAATTGGCATTCATCCCGTACGACACGCCCGACCACCATGCCGATTAGCACGAAGACGTCGCCGAGCCGTCGTCCCTTCTCGTGGCTGAAGACATCGCTCGCACAAACGTCAAGCACGAAGTGCGTACTTCGAGTTGAATATGCACGCGTACGGTTACTTTACTAGGTGCGAATGTGGCCAATGAGTGGTGCATGCTGCCCGACTTCAAGCCGGGAGCGCATGCACCGGAGGGAAATCGGCAGCAAACTTTCCGACATACAGTTGACCCGCTGCATTACTACGAAACGAAAGAGTTCCTTCAGTAAATTCTGCCGTATCGGATTCTGGTTTCCGGCTGCCGATAGCGACGGTCGCAGAATGACTAGCTCCTCCGGAGCGGCGATAACGGCCCTTGACGGCCGTGGTATGTCTTTTGCCACCGTACTTTCTACGGAAGAATACAGGATTGTACTGCCACCAGTACCTACCGCTGCAACCTGTGTCAACTCTGTCCTGTTGCACTGCGACCTCAAGGGGCGTCCATACCGGATTGAAGACTTTCGCCAGGAACTGAAGCGCACCGCTGTTTTGTCTGATATCGTCTCGTTGGGCGCATATCAGATGAATCATGTGTGGCTGGCTACCCTTCGGACGCAAGAGGCCAGGGAGCGCCTGGTGAACTTGGGGGAGCTGACCATCAAGAACCTACGGTGCGTCGTCATCGACCCCTGCTCCACCGAGGTGCGCCTTCGGGTTCACTGGGTCCCCTACCACGTCCCCGACGAAGCGGTGAGCAAGCTCTTCGAGCCATACGGGAAAGTGGGCGAAGTATCTCGCGAAAAGTGGCGTGTCGAGGGATTCCAGGCCATCGAATCGACGACACGCATCGTACGCATGACGCTCAAGAACGGTGTCACGCCCGACAGCATGCCACACCAGTTGAGGCTTCAGGGAGGCAACGTCCTCATCGTGATCCCCGGACGCGCGCCCGTCTGCCTTCGTTGTAAGCGCACCGGGCACATAAGACGCAACTGCCCCTCGCCAAAGTGTTCGGTGTGCTATCGTTTTGGTCACTACGGGGACGAGTGTGTCAAGACCTACGCCGGCGTCACCGGTGGGGCCGTGGCGGACGACCTTTCGCCCTTGACCATGGAAACAGAGGAGGCAGAGCGGGCTGTTCAAGGACTTGGCCACGTCGTTCAACCGCAGCCTGATGAGCAGCAGGGGCTCCGCGTCGGAGACGCCGCACTCTCACAAGTCATCGTGGTGGAAGACACGGCCGAGACGGCTCACGCCGCTTCTAAGCAAAGCCCAGGTGTCCCTCCCGCTGTGGCGACGTCGTCCGTGGGCGTCGAGGCTTCATCTACGGCCTGTTCCGTGACGACCAATAAGGCTCCCAAAGGCAACGAGGACATGGACGAGACGACGGACTCCATCAAGCGGGGCCTCGAAGAGGCGGACCCGATGACGGGGATGATTCCCAACCCCAACCCGTGGGTGGGGGTGGGCAAGCGCGTTCGGCACAAGGCGGAACATAACGTTCCCCCAGACGACCGGCGACGCCACGACAGCAAGTAAGGCGGCAACGCCTGGTATCAGGAACCCCTTCGCGAGGCAAGTGCTACACCACGCCCTGCATGATTTGTACGCCCGACACAGCCATCAAAGTCGCAACGCTAAATGTTCGAGGACTAGGCACGCGCAGAAAACAGTACCAAGTACAGCGTCTGCTCATCAAAGAGAGACCCGATTTCTTAGCGGTGCAGGAGACTAAGATGGCTGAGGAAGAGCAGGTAGCGACCGCGCTAAAGCCTTTTTTAACATCTTACGAAGTTTGTGTCACGCCGGCCGTCGGCGCTTCGGGGGGTTGTTTTTTGTTTTTGAGTAAGTCCCTACCCTTGTCTGAGTTGGCAGTCACCACCGACCAGGAGGGGCGCTTTATTTTGTGCGATTTCTTATTTTCAGCAGTCCAATGGCGGTTTATTTGTATATATGCACCGAGTACGGTGAAAGACCGTGTTGCCTTTTTTTACGGCTTGCGCCGTTTTGTAGAATGTGATAGAATAGTCGTATTGTGTGGGGATTTTAATTGTGTTATCCGAGCAGCAGACAGATCGCCATCTCGGCAACGCACAGATAGGAGTGTTACGGTACTAAGTGATTTGATCGACGATTTTGATTTGGTGGACGCCGGAACCGTGAGAAACGAAACTTCAGAGATTCGTTTCACACATTTCCAGGCGTCCTCACACGCGCGATTAGATAGAGTTTACGTATCGGCTTCTGTTGCAGCCATGTTAAGAAAGTACCGCGTCATGCCTGTTTATTTTTCGGATCACTGTTTTATTTCGACAACTATAGGGGAAAAGGCGTCACCGAAGCCATTCAACTGGAGGCTCTGGAAGTTTAATGCAAAACTACTCAACGACGAAGCCTTTGTAAAGGCGGCAGATAAAGCTTGTGAGAGTTCTTTTGAAGAAGCGAGGGGCGACATTTTTGAGTCGTGGGAGCTTTTTAAACAAGAGATTAAAATGATTGCGATGGAAAGGTCCTCTATTTTAGCTTTTGAGGCCCGCCGTGCTGAGGACAGTTTAACCGCCGATTTAGCGGCCCTGTCGAGAGCCGAGTGTGAGAATCCTTCTACTGGACTTAAAGACTTAGAGGGAGTGAAAGAACGTCTGGACGAGCTGCACCGCGAGCGGTTCCGGGGAGCCGTAGTGCGAGCTCGCTCGGAGAAGTACCTACTAGGCGAGCAACCGACTAGACGTGCCTTGGCCGAGGAGAAGAGGTACGCGCTCCGCAACGAGATAAGGGAAATAGAATATCGGGGGGCGAGCAGCACGAGCCCGACAGTAATCCAGAAGGCCTTCGTGGAACATTACCGGCAGCTATTTGATAGCCAAACCAAAGGGAGGAAGGACCCTGCGTGCGGGAGCCTACTAGAGGCTCTTCCCCAGTTAGACGCAGACGAGCGGGAGAGGCTGGAAGAACCCATTTCTATAGAAGAGGTGCATTGGGCCATCGACAATTTGCCCAACGCAAAAACGCCGGGGCCAGATGGTATAGGGGCGGAGTTCTACAAAAAGTTCAAAAACTCAGTAGGCGCGGTTTTGTTGCGAGTGTTTTCCCAAGCGTACGAACGTAAAACGCTGCCGCATTCTTTCGGGCGAGCGCACACCGTACTTATCCCGAAAAGCAACGACGACGATAAACTACGTAAAGTAACAGGTTATCGGCCGATAACGCTGTGCAACGTCGACTATAAAATCTTCGCGAAAATCTTAGCGCGTCGGTTTCAAGGCGTAGCCCGCCGACTGATCGGGGAGCATCAGACCTGCGGGATCCAGGGCCGCTCCATCACAACAAACATTCACGTAGCTCGCACTGTTTTGGAGGCGTGTGATAACGGCAACGGCCAGGCCGCCATGCTTCAGATCGACTTCGATAAAGCATTTGATCGCGTTAAACATGATGTACTCTTTGATGTTTTAGAGCGAGCCAATGTTGGCTCAGTTATTTTGGAGGGGGCCAGAATGGCGTATAAAGATTGCACAACCCGGCTCATCGTTAACAAGGAGTTAACAGATGTGATAAACGTTCGTTCCTCTGTCAGACAAGGATGCCCCTTGTCACCTTTATTTTTCAATTTATACCTGGAGCTATTTTGTCTGAGCGTTTTAAACAGTGAACAGTGTAGCGGTTTCCGGCTGGGAAGCGTGGAAGTGAAAGTCATGAGCTACGCCGATGACGTAGCTGTCTTTTGTAGCGACAAGAGGAGCGTGAGTGCTGCGGTGACTTTGGCCAATAGGTTTTGTGAGGCTACAGGGGCTGCCGTAAATTGGTCAAAGTGTCGAGGCTTTTGGCATGGGGCGTGGGCCACGACGCCTTCGGTGTACGAAGGTGTGGGGTGGGACAGCGTACCGTGCACATACCTTGGCGTGCCTCTCAACTGTTACCGGGAGAACAAACAATATTGGTCGGGCGTCGCCACCGACCTCGACAGGCGCGCTTCTTGCTGGAAGAGGCGTGATCTGTCGATTTTTGCTAAGGCGACGGTCTGCAACGTATTTCTGATTTCTAAAGTGTGGTATGTCTTGCAGGCCATTCATTGTGCGCGCGTAAATATACAGAAGTTACACCGAGTTTTCGCGAAGTTCATCTGGAACTCGTGTTGGGAACCAATGAGACGTGACAATTTGTTTCACCGTATACGCGATGGTGGGTTGGGGTTGTCGCATTTGTTTGTAAGGCAACTTGTGTCCCGTTTCTTCTTTTTGCGCGATCACGAGCACCCATTCATACGTACATTTATTCAAGTAAAACTGGCGCCCCATCTTCCTTTCTTTCTTGTATCTTCGTGCGACGGCGAGCCAATGACACTGGTTGGCTTCCAGAAAGAGGTTGTCGACGCAGTCCTTTTTTTGAATGCGCGTTTTTCTTTAGATTACCTCTCTGTTGTAAGCAAGAAAACACTCAAGCGTGACTTGCTGATCAGTTTATTTCCCACCCCAATGTACCGTGCTGTTGTGTGTAATGGTGCCCAAGACGTTTTGAAACGAGTGAAGCGCATGTGCATACCCCCTGCGGCGAAGACTTTCTTCTTTAAATTGCACAGCAACACTTTACCTGTGAAGGCGTGGCTCAGAGAAAAGGGGTTAGAAATTCCCTGGTCTGTTGACTGTCCTTTATGCAAAGAACCGGAGACCATTGAACATGTATTTATTTTCTGTTGGGACGCTTTATTTTTTGGGATGTCCTCCAACGCACGCTAAAGAAACAGTTCTCCATTAGCCCATTGGGCATACGTTTTTTGGATGTGGGGAATGATGACGATGTACCGCATGACATGTTTTTTCTTCTGGGGCTTTTCAGCATATGGCAATCGCGTATGGCAGTGAGACATGCCGACGCAACTGCGAAAGAAGTTCGGTTTTATTTTTTCAACCTCGTGAAGCGTGTTGAGAGCGTTTTCTCGGCCCGCGAGCCCAAGCCAGAGTGGCTGAGCGTGTGTGGCCCTCTTCTCGAGATGCGGGAATTTTAATGTGCGCTGCCAAGTGTGCTGCAGTGGACTTTTACATGGAATTTGAACACCCTGCTTTCTTGCAATGAAAAAAAAAAAAAAGGTTCCTTCAGTAGCCTAGTGGAAAGACGTCCGCTTCACACGCAGAGGGCCCGGGTTCAATTCCTGGTGTGGGTGTACCTTTTTTTCTCAAGCATTTTGCAATGTTTACATTTCTTTTTTTTTACAATTATCACTGAAAGAAACAAACAATTGTTGTGGACGATACGTCGCTCGAACTAAATGGTATTGATTTCATTTTGATACCTGCGAACTTAATGTATATCACTTTCCACAAAAATGCAAGAGCATATGAATCGGGTAGCGTCCGCTTTCCGAGCTTCGCGTAATGGTTCTACAGGAATTGCAGCCAGCCATTGATCCCGACCCGTTGATCTTTCGGAAACTTGTGCACTCTGCCGCACAATGCCACTTTCAGATGCAGGACATGTGAGGCAACTCTTCACGCAACATCTTGGGAGTATTCTTTTCGGAGCTGATCACGGAAATTCACCACGGCACTCGGGCACTCACAACTGATTGCCAAAACTTAAATGTACAAAACAACTCATCTTGAAGTACAGAACAGCGAGCGGAACAAACATAAGTGCAGAGTTAGCGCTCGGCGAGCGAACGCATTTCGTCTGCTACATGCGGAGAGAGGAGAAAAAAGAAAACCCGCACGGTCGGGTCTACTACGTGACTTCCACCACTCAAGGCCCGTTCACACAGTAGCGTTCGGAGCGACCACTACGCTTACGAACGAACGCAACCGGTTGGAACGACAAGTTGCCATGGCAACGGAGCGCCAAATGGTCGTTTCGTTCGTGTTCGTTCGCAACGCAAGGAGTTGAACGGAGCTCAACTTTCTCCTTGTGCACGGGAACGACCGGAACAACAGGCCAATCACGAGTCGAGGTGCCCGCAGCCGCGCGCGTTGTATGCCGGTCGTGAGTCTGTTCTCTCTTGACAACATGGCGGCTCCTCCTGTGGCTCCTTGCTCAGAAGAAGCGCTCATTCAAGAAGTTGAGCGCTATCCGTGGCTGTGGAATGCCAGCCGGATGGATTACCGGGACAACGCAAAGCGTGAAAATTCCTGGAAGGCGATTGCAATCGCTTTGGGTGAGTATGACCTCTTAACAGAACTATATAATTTGCGCCTCGACCCAGGGCGTCTCTCTGGATGCCCTGGCTTCGTCGCGCGCTCGTTGCCTTCTGCCAAACTTTCGCTGCGCATGCACGCTCGCGTTCACGCGCAGCTGCACGCGTCTGGGCGTTCCCACTCGAAGCTCGCAAGCCGCCAAAGTGCTATCAAAGGTTCGTTTTGGGTCACGCCAGAGGCGGGACTGCAAATAGACTTCCCTGCCGTTCGCAAAGAAAAGTTTGGATTGTTTTGCATGCCAAACCAAGGAAGGCCATCGCATACCTCAGCGATTAATTTACACCACCTGGGATTCTTTGGACGTGAAACTGAAATCTCTGTTACACGGCGCTTTCTCTCCAATGAACCTCGGTCAGATTGCGGGCTTCTCGATCAGCTAGGATTCCAACCCGCCAACTGGGGATCTGATTCTTTGTGCCGGCGGTTTACCTCGGAGCCACTGATGCGGCCTCCCTGCAGCTATCTGTGACCAAACATTTCCGAGTGGGCAGCGCACACCCACCCACAACCTACTGCTCGCACCTCGTTTGCGTACCTCGCATAACCGTTTGCCAAAATTATGGTACGAAATGGGAAGCGATTATTAATCGAGCGGTCAGTAATGAAGAGATCAAACTGGTAGAACATAAAAAGTGAGAATCCTACATTTCAAGAAGTTGAAGAAGGTTTGTAAAGTTTTGGCTGAATACTGGCAAGCAAACCTGATGTATGTCTGTTGCACCTATTGGCTGTCCTAATTGAAGTTGTATTAGAAATCTAGTTCGATCGTGATTTCTGTTCTAAAACTTGTCTTCATAAGTGACGCTTTAATTATTAATGCCACATTTACTTCTTTCACTTCAGGCAGCGACTCTAATGCCTGCTGTCAGGCTTGGCGGGCCATGAGGGCCAAGTATGTCAGAGAGTCGAGGAAACTAAGTGGCCGGAGCGGTGCTGGCCGCGATGATGTTGCCGTGCCAACATGGCACCTCTTCAAATATCTGGCCTTCCTGAAGGGCCAGATTCAGCACCGACGGTAATATGCTACATTACTTACTGCCAAGAACAAGCACAGTTGATCCCCAGTCTGAGTTTAACACATTTTTACTCTCTTCCATCAGCACCAAAGTGCTCCCTGTTGCCAGGGGAGTGGCGTCCACCTCTGCAGCGGCAGCAGACACAGAAAAATCGGGCGTGAACCCTAGAGGTAAGTTTGCTTACATGGTAAGAAAATCTTGAACCGATTTGGGATCACCTGCTTTCTCCTACAGTCTTCTGCAAAAGTAAAATGAAGGTCAAGGACATTGTGAAAGACAAACATGCTTAGCATGTTTGAGTGTTAGGAATGGAAGCATCTTGATTCTTCCCACACACTAAGCTAGATGCCATGTTGACAGACGTTTGCCCCATGTCATTCTATGTGCGGAGGAAGTGTTCTCCAGCTCACTTGATCTCTTTCGCGTCAAGATTTACCTCATGTACTGGAGCCATTGGCGACAAAAAAGAATAGCGTCTGATACTCGCTTTTCATTTGATTTTTGTACCTACCGGTCTTTATTCGGAGTGCAGACGAGCTGGCTAACTTGAGGTCAACCCGTCAACAGCCAAGAGATTTCTCTTGGCTGTTGATTAGATCTGGGACCATTACCGTTGATTATCGACTAACGGAAGTTCATTATCGACTAACGGAACAAAATTGGATCTGTTTTCCTGTCTACGGTCGGGCAATATTTCGGTGACAACTTCTTGCCTACACACAAATGAGAAGAGAGGTCTTGTGGCTTCTGATGTGCCTGACCCAAATCGTCCTTCATCTACCGGTCAATATTAGGATTTGTATGGCAGCAAAACAATTTGAGATTTGCTAATAGGCTCGTCCTACTAGAGCGACAAACACAGATTTTTGTCCGACAACACCCCAAAGTTCCGTGTCGCCGATGGTGTCCCACTGCAACGACCAACACCCGCGACAGTCGCCGACAAACGATCGACGACGGACGAGTTCTTGTCTGTCGTTGGACTTGAAGCGCAGCAAGCAGTCCCACTGAGAAACATGTCTCGGAGACAAACTTATCCTCCTCGCCCGCTTGTGCCTTCTGTTGCCTTCCTTTCCACCCTTCTACCCTTCCTCCCGTTCCTCCCGTGGCTCGCTCCGCCGCTCGACCTTCAGAGAAGCCCTTGGCGACCACTCCTCGGTCCCGCAGTTCCGGTCCCTCAAGTGGTCGCGGGCGCGGCTTGCTGGCTGGCGCAGGGCGGTGGTGTTGCGAAAGGAAATTTCTGTGGCTGGTTTAGCTCGCGAAAGCTTGGTGCACGAGGTGG
This sequence comes from Ixodes ricinus, assembly GCA_037355805.1. Taxonomy (NCBI): domain Eukaryota; kingdom Metazoa; phylum Arthropoda; class Arachnida; order Ixodida; family Ixodidae; genus Ixodes; species Ixodes ricinus. The sequence continues at coordinate 15,334 of JAZHYW010003459.1, forward strand.
TGCTTCAAGACGCCGAGGTCTACGCCCCTGCATCAGGATGGATACACTCGTGTTCGAGGACTGACCAAAGTAAGGCCGCTCACCACGAAGTAGGACACGACGTTCCGCGGCAAGCCATTCTGGCCGACGAGAGGCTTGTCATCACCTTCTGTGATCATCGGGATGCTGTATTGTCCTTCAAAAAACGCCTGCCCTCGATCATTCGGATGGAAGTTATAAACATCCTGAAAATCGGCGTAAAATTACGTGCCGCTCACCTAGAATTCCTTGAACGACCCAAAAAAGGAACGATTCGGGTATTCTATTTCTGAAAAAGTTTCGTGTCGATTGTCACGACTGTTTGCGGAAAGTCGCCAATGGCAAATGAAGACAAGCGGAAGCTTTAATCAAGAAATAAAGTAATCGTCTCCACTTTCACCGTGTTTATTGGCGGGCTTTATGCCCACAGGGCAAAACACGAAAACTGCGTTGCCAGACTCAGTTTGTCTGTGTATTTTGAAGTGTTTTGTTGACAACTCCAGTCCCACTAGGAAACAGGTTTCCTTGTCCCCGTGTTCTGCGTCGTGTCCGCCAAGTGGGACGGCGGACTCCGACAAACAGGCTGTCTGTCGGTGTCGTCTGTCGCTCGTTGTGTGTCGCTGTCGTTTGTTGCTGTCTGTCGCTCTAGTGGGACGTGGCTATAAGGAACCACAGGTTTGGCGATCGCTTCCAATGTCAAATTCCAAACAATACTTTCAGCCTGCGTCCGGTTTAACTTCATTGCGGCATTTGGTTCGTAGAACATAATTTGCTTTCTATTTTCGGTGTGTTAGCAGATGACTTAAAGGTACACTAACAGGGTATTTATGCTCGTCAAGGTTTTTATTTCTACTTGACATACAAGAGCCCAACTACCCAGAACACAATTTGCGGCTCAAAACTCGTTTTCTTTCCGCCCGAAAGCCGCCGATTGAGAACTGGCTGGTTTGAGTCGCGCTCACTCTCTTCTCCGTGGTCACATTCTGTTTTCTATAGTTAGAAACAACCACCCAAGCTGATCAAAGTCGTGGGTCATCGAAGGCACACACTCAATACTAGAAATGGACAAAAAATATGATACACATTTTTTGTGGCTTCTAAAAGCTGCGAATACGTTGACTGAAAAAATCAAAGTAGCACAGCCACAGCCACGTGACTTCTGGTATCTCTCGCCTCTATATTTCTTCCTCCCCAGTCCAGTTTCGGTTTCAGTGTCGAGCAGTTGCGTTTTTTGACTTCATCAAAAATATATGTGATGCTGTAGCAAAATACTGATTGGGTAGTCTTCTTGCACCATAATAGATCGCCTGGCAAAACATAAACGTTTCGGGATGTCCGTGTCCCTTGAAGGTGGTTTCTTGTTTAATTTTCATCCGCCATGGTGCTTTCCATGCTTCCGCATTTCACCAACACAAAAAACGGTGCCAATAACTAATCGTCTTTTTGAAAGCAAAAAGGAGGTGGCAGATGCTGTTCATCAACATGGCGGGACGCAGCTTACCAGAAGTCAAAAGGCGTTTCGTGAAACCACCTTATACTATTTCAGATAAAGTAAAAGTTTAGGGGCATTATACGTATATGTACAAATGTTTTAACAGAAAAACTAGCACAAGCAAAAGCTGTGTTCCATTTCTAATTTTTTTAAGTGGCAGAGACCAGTTTCTAGAAATATTGGACTTGTTGTATAAGGAATGTAAGAATATTATCTTATGCTTCCGCTTCTTTT